>JAJIBD010001091.1:0-21369 GCA_021461705.1 Cryptotis parvus | reverse complement strand
TCTTTATTCATCTCTGCGCTATTCACAATAGCTAGAATCTGGAAACAACCTAAATGCCCGAGAACAGAGGACTAGCTAAAGAAACTGTGGTACATCTACACTATGGAATACTATGCAGCTGTCAGAAAAGATGAAATTATGAAATTTACCTGCAAATCGATGGGCATGGAGACTATCATGCTGAGTGAAAATAGTCAGAAGGAAAAGGACAGATATAGAATGACTGCATTCATTAATAGGATATAAATAGATACCAGTGTTTTACTAATCGTAGGGAAATGGTAATGGCAGACTAAAACTCACCATTGAATATACATACACAAAGAGACTTAAATGATAAACTCTAAATATCTGCAGGGCTAGTCACAATGTGTAAAAGAAGAGGGAGAGAGATGCAGAGACAGAGAGAGAGACAGAGAGAGAAAGAGAGGAAGCGGGGGTACCTGCTATTGAGGCAGCCTGGGGGGTGGGCGGGAGGGGGTGGGGGTATTTTGGTGGTGGAAATGGGGCACTGGTAGAGGGATGGGTGCTGGAATACTGTGAAGCAGGAATGTCCTGTCGGGTCGGAGGCACAGAGATGAGACTCCAGGCACAAGACATCTTTCCATTAATATTTTTAGTAATCACCAGCCAGAGGGGCAGCAGCTCTCATCTTGGTGGCTAACTGGCGCAGCTGACTGACTGCAGCTAAATGAGGAGAGCTGATTGACCTTTAAACAAAGACCCCAACTTCCTTATATCTAAACACAACAAAGGGCAGTAAAACTTAGAGTTAAGTTTACATAATTGACACTGCAAGGACATTTTACATTTTTACCATAGGATTTATGGTGGTAGGGAGGAAACACTCAAGAGCCAGAAGCCTGCAGGTGGTGCTATCTCAGTGAGGTGAGATAAGCAAAGAATGCAACAGTTTGTTAACTTAGCCTTCCTAAATTGCCCCAGAAGACAAGGTCTTGTTCATAAGACTCCATCTAGGGCTAATTAGAGCCAACAAGGGAATGTGCAGAGAAATGACCTAGGATAGCCTTGTCTGTGTGGCTGCAGCTTGATTAACAGTCTCACTAGGGAATTCTACATACTAACTCTATTGGGAGACAGTCTGCCAGAAGACCCCATGCATCTGTTAACAGGCAGTATCCATCAGACCTTCCTTTGCATATCCTTAGATCTACTTACTGCTACAATACTGTATTACCAAGAACCAATTAGGAACACCTTTGTAATTGTATGTATGTCTCACGGTGGTATGATAAAATTTTTTTTAAAAATTTACTAGTAGAGATTAGAAAATATGTCTGGCTAGGAAGAGTTCAAAATGTTGAGAAAGGGTAAGCCATCAGAAGTCTTTATTTGCCATTATCTTGGGAGTATGTCTCAGGGCATCACCCCAGAGTGAATTTATTGATTGTCCTTAGGTCCACCAGTCTGTAGCCCTCTTCCAAAAAATGTGTTTCCCTCTTATCTTTTCTATAAAACTATTTCTTGTAACCATTTTGGCAAGGTGGTTTTGGGGGACATATTCTCAGATTCCCTTTAGTAATTGTTTCTTCTCACATCATCTCTTGTCTCTTATTCACTGGCCTTTAAGAGGCAAGCACCCAAGTCTGCTTATGGTAACACCTGAGCTTCTGAGGGAGGGGAGAGAATGGCCACTGTGAGATGTAGTGACCAGCTAAGTAAGAGCAAACCAACAGTGTAAGAAAGCCCAGGTCAGCTGTTGCCTATTTGTCTCTCTCCATTTCTTTCACACACACACACACACACACACACACACACACACACACACACACACACACTTACACACACATCTAGAATCTTTCAAACTGGCAGCACTTGGTGAAATGGACTTCTATTTCTCCCCCCGTGGGGGTGCTTTCTGCCTCTACAGTCACAGAAAGAAGCTCAGGATATGGAAGCTTTCAGGAGCCAGGTGGTGTGAAGACAGCCACATGAAACCTAGTGCCTTACCTCTTACATTTGGTTTGGCCTGCCCAGAGACCAGGGACCTGGTATGCAAACCTCACAATGCTTTCTCCAATACCCACACAATAGTTATGACATAAAAAATATTCAGAAGGAAGCCTGCTATATGCTGCATAAAAAATTCATTCCCCTCTGTTCTCTAATAGCTGTTTGCTTTAATTCACTCATCTCAATACCGGGAGCTGCAGTGAAGCAGAAAGTAGTTCTACTATTTATAAATAATCCTGATAAAACCAACTAAAGTGAAATTCTTCCCAGTGGTCTATAGACAATAATAGGAGAAGCCTCAGGGATGGGTGGAGTAGAGTTTGCCTCTCTCTCTGGAAGGGGACATCTGTTTCACCCCATGAAAGTCTTCAGGACACTTTCTTGTGTTTGGAGAAAAGCAAAGGGAGAGGGGAAAGAGTTATTTTTCAGTTCTTAATAGATGGTATTTGTCGTAATCCACGAATATCAATTAGATATGAGCTGCTCAAATCAAATAGGCACAAGACTTCAGACTGAGTCATAAAGAATCTTTAGATATTTGAGAGCGTGGGACCAGAGCAATAGTAAAGCATGTATGGCATTTGCCTTGCACCAGCTGACCTGGGTTCGATCCCCAGCATCCCATATGATCCCCGAGCATGGCCAGGAGTAATTCCTGAGTGTAGAGCCAGGAGTAACCCTGAGCATTGCTGGGTATGATCCCTAAAGTCAAATAAATAAATACATAAATAAAATAGAGAGCTGATCAGTTCTGATCTGATTCGTTTAAGGTAAAAATAAAGACAGAGACTAAACCAGCTCAGGAGTTGCTCCCAGCAGTGTTCAGGAGAACAGGCAGTGCTGGGGATTGAACTCATGTCTCCCTGCGGTAGAGCATACATTTTAGTTCCTTGAACAGTCTCTCTGGCCCTTCTAGATTCCTTTTAAAGAGGTCACCATCAGGGCCACAATGATAGTACAGCTGGTAAGGCATTTGCCTTGTGCACGGCTGACCCGGAGTTTGATCCTCCGCATCCCATATGGTCCCTTTAGCACCACCAGGAGTAATTCCTGAGCATTGCTGGGTGTGACACAAAAAGCAAAAATTAATTAATTAATTAGTAGGGTGCCATCTGTCCTGTTCTGTAGCAGAGATGAACCTCACTGACTGGCACAAGGTTGTAAGTAGGTTATAGAACCTTCACCTTCCCATGCATCAGGGGCTCATTTGCTCATTTACAAATGATTTTGTTTCTAGGTAACAAGTAGTCATTTCATATATCAATCAATGGGCAGCTATTACATTAGAACTTGATTGATATGGCCTGTAAGAAATGATTAGTCTGGTTCTCAAATGGAAGTGGTGTGACCAAGGAATTCCCTTTAGTACCCCATACTTGTGATGGGGGTGCCAGTCTTTCTGCTGGCCATGTACTGAGACCTGTATGTTTCCATTATGTGACAAGAACAAGGCTGTTCAAGGCTGTTCAGGAACAAGTTTTGTTCAAGGCTCCCAGATGAAAAGAGGTTTTACACACAGTGGAAACACCATCTTACACTTCTATGTTCATAGCAGTGCTATTCACAATAGCCAGAATCTGGAAACAACCAGAGTGTCCAAGAACAGATGACTGGATAAATAAACTGTGGTACATCTACACAATGGAATACTATGCAGCTGTTAGGAAAAATGAAGTTATGAAATTTGCCTATAAATGGATGGGCATGGAGAGGATCATGCTGAGTGAAATTAGCCAGAAGGAAAAGGACATATATAGAATGACTGCATTTATTTGTGGGATATAAAAAAAAGCATGATACCAATATCCAAGGCCAGAAAAACATGGATCAGGAGGTCTTGTCAGTGGGTGGATTCTACTGCAAATGTGTGGGGAGTCAGAGGTTAGGTAAGACAGAGAAAGAACTACTAATAATTATTGGAAATTATATTACCAGCCTAGAACTGAGCATTGAATGTAGGCAAAAATATATACATGATAGCCTCTAAATGTATGTATTGCAAGCCACAATGTAAAAGAAGGGAGAGAGAGAGAGAGAGAGAGAGAGAGAGAGAGAGAGAGAGAGAGAGAGAGAGAGAGAGAGGAGAGAAAGAGGTAAAGTGCTGCTGCATAGACGCAGCCTGGGGAAGGAAGGAATCAGGGGACTTTGGTGGTGGGAAATGGGCACTGGTGGAGAGATGGGTGCTAGAACACTGTATGACTGAAACCCAAACATGAACATCTTTGTAATTGTATATCTCATGGTGGTAAATAAAAAAAATTTTTTTAAAATAAAATAAAAAAATAAAGAAAAGAGATTTTATTAGTTTTTACATGGAAATTACTGTTTTCATAGGCAACCTTTGCCTTCTTTTCTTTTCCTATTCTGAGAAGCATATCGATATTTTTCAAACAAATATTTGCAACTTCAAGGAAAAATTTCTCATAAAGATCTCAACACTTTTTTTTTTTTTTTACATTAAAAAGTTCATGTTTGGGTTTTGGTCATACAGTGTTTCAGCACCCGTCCCTCCACCAGTGCCCATCTCCATACAAATAAAAAGATATACAATTAAAAAAGTTCATGTTTGGGTTTTGGTCATACAGTGTTTCAGTACCCGTCCCTCCACCAGTGCCCATCTCCCACCAACAACATCCCCGGTTCCCTCCCCTTCCCCCAGCCCTGCTCCATGGCAGGTTCTTTATTTCTTTCCCTTTCTCTCTCTTTCTCTTTTCCTTCCCTTCCAGACTATGGATTATAGAACATACATTAAAAGTCAACACATATGTTTAACACAGGCTTTGAAAAGAGTTACCAGGTTGGGGCTGGGAGACATATGCCTAGCATGTGCCTAACCTGGGTTGATTTCTGGCCCCACATGGTACTCTGAGCACTTTATGATGTAGCCCTAGAAGCCCTGGAGCACTGGAGGGTGTGACCATAGAGGTTTTCAACAACCCCTAAACTGGCCTGGCTGGTTTATTGTACTCCAGAGCCTGAGCAGCCTCTCACTCTCCTACTCCTGCCCAGAACCACTGACCTGATTAGCCAAGAATCGCCAAAATTAAAGTGTTCACAGTCTGCAGAAAGTGGAGCACTGGCGCACGTGCTGTGCCAAGTCCAGGGGTAAGTGGTGTTTGGGGTCAGAGAGGAGCTGGCTAATGCCCAGTAAAAGTCTGCAGGCTTGGAAGTGAGACTGCATGTCAGGATGAGTGGACTAAGCATGGCCTGAGAGTTCATTTGTCCGAATAAGGGTCTCTGGTAATGGTTTATTGCTAAGAACAGGGGAAACGTGCTAATTGGTGGAGTCTACACTTCAGACTAAGCAGGACACCATAACGTTCTTGATTGTAGAAGAACCCTATAACTCTTTGGTCCTCATTGTATTTATTGTGATAGATTAGAGATGGCTGTGAGGTATTTGTCTCTATTCATCAAAAAATTAAATATATTTCCCTTTTAAAAGTCTAGATTCTGGGCCCAGAGCGATAGTTCAGTGGGTAGGGTGTTTGCTTTGCATGTGGTTGACCTGGATTCGATTCCCTGGCATCCCATATGGTCCCCCAAGTACCGCCAGGAGTGATTCCTGAGTACAGAGCCAGGAGTAACCCCTGAGAATTGCTGGGTGTGACCCAAAAAAAGCAAAATAAAAATAAAATAAAATCTAGATTCTGAGACTGGCTTTGGTAAACAATGACTCGGAAGTGACAATGTATAACCTTCTAAGGGTCTTAAGACATTAACTTCTAATTGTGTCCTGCTTGGAAGCAGTTGCTATATAAAAAATCATCCATGTATCAAGGAAGCCCAAGTTAACCAAGTTTATAGAGAAAGTTATGGAGAAGTGTTGAAGTTTCAGAAATGTGAATAACCTGAGCTTCTTGCTTGATTACAGATGGACGGTGGAAAATTAGCTAATGCAGCACATGTTAAGTAATATAGATTGTTAGTGGAACACTTGTCTGGTATGTGTGAAGCCCTAGGTTTAAATCCAACACCACAGGAGAAAGTAAGAAAAAAAAGTAGCCAAGTGAACGACTTGAGCCAATGACCCATAAAGCAGAATATTTATCCAACAGAACCTTATCCAGATTTCTAACCTCAGAGCATAGAATCGTAAACCAGTAAGTTGGGGAGTGACTTGTTACCTAGTGATAGTTGATGAAAACATAAAATTAAAACTAATGGAAAAAAAAATTAATGGAATTATTGACCCACTTACCACTACCACACAGAAACAAGAGGACCAAAAGGATAAAAGGACTTTTTTGGTTTGTTTTTTTTTGAAAAAAACATTTTTCAAATGGCAAACATTTCACTAATCTAGGAGCTGAGTTTCCTCAAAGCTCCAGATTGCAGGGGCTGGAGATATAGTACAGTAAGGTGCTTGCCTTGCCTATGGCCCACCCGGTTTGTACCCCTGGCACCATGTATGGTTTCTTGATCCCTATCAGGAGTGATCCCTGAGTGCAGAGCCAGAATTAAACCTTAAATATCACTGAGTTTGTCACCAAACCAAACCAAACCAAACCAAACCAAACCAAACCAAACCAAACCAAACCAAACTAAACCAAACCAAACAAAAGAAATGAAAACCAACTCCCTCCCTCTCAGAATCCACTTGTGGCTTATGTCAGAACGAAATCTTTTACCTTAGAGCAGTTCCTCTCTCTGAGTTTCTTTTCTGTATTATATCCCTTATTTCCTACTCTGTTTGACTATTTTACCTTTTTTATTGGGACCCCCATTGTCCAGGGTTTATATTCATTTTACTTTTAAATGCCTCCAGAGAGTGCCGTAATAGCAACATTAATAAACAATTTAGCTATTTAGCAATAGGGAACTTGGTAAATAATTTATAGCACCTCTGTATAATCAAAGCCTTGAATTTATTAAAATTGATACGATGGAAGGGTACCAACAGGCATCGAGAGGTATTTCCAACAGTATTATTCCATTAAAAAAATCTTATATTTAGTGTTTATATATGCCTTGCACCAATGTTGAATAACATAGGAATTCCATGCTTTTATTTGAGTTTCTAGAGATAAGTATATATCTGGTTTTTGTAATATGATAAAAAAGAAAAAAGGAAAAGTGTCATTTAGAAGGTGGAGGTAGGGGCAAGAGTGATAGGCCAGTGGATAGGGCGTTTGCCTTGCATGAGACCGACCCGAGTTCTATCCCCAGCTTCCCATATGGTCCCTTGAGCACCGCCAGGAGTAATTTCTGAGTGCAGAGCCAGGAGTAGCCCCTGAGCATTATCAGGTGTGACTCAAAAAAGAAAAAAAAAAAGGTGGATGTAGCAATGAGAATGAAACCTGCCAGGCACCTAAGGTAAGTGGAATAGGCCTGAAATGTTGTGACATAGATTCAAATGTCATTGGTTTCCTCGGGCTCCCATTTGGATTTGTTCCCCTGTGACCAGAACTCACTTCCGGTAGCAACATGACCTCAATTAGTACCTGAAATTTGGACTCCTACAGAATGTTTCCTGAAATAAAATCAGAGTCAGAATAGTGGTTATTAAGTGGGTTAATTGTGAGAACTTTATAATCAAACAGTGTTTATTAAACACTCTGTCTTTTGTATGAGTCAGGGAATAAGGTTTTCTTCCCTTTTATCATTTGCAGATGTGTTTCTCAGCAAGAATAAAGTTCCCCTTCTAAAATGGACTTTGTTTGCTTGAAATCATATCACCAAACAGCATTTTCCAGGGAAGAAAGTCAGACTTCAACCACAGACCACCAATTAATTCCCTGGTTGCTCTTCAGGGCCTATTGTTGGGCTCACACTTTGTTTTATTATATCCAACCAGAAAATACAATAATATACAGTGGGCAGCTCTTATTGAGGATCTTCTTCCTTCTATTGGAAGCTTCATCCCTCTTTTCTTCCAGGGAAATGACTTCCTTCCGTTCTGTTTCCGTGGCTGGGTGTAAAATTATTTCTCCTGCTGGTGTAGGCGATGTTCACATGAGTTGGCAGGTCTGTCAGCCTGGATCCTTCTCCCAGCCATAGGTTGTGGCGAGCTGCTGGAGTCCCCCAATGATATCAGGAAATGAGTTCCCTTCTACCTCCAAAGCCTGCAGGGAATGGATGAAAACTCAGGAGTCCAGTGCAGTTTTAAAAGGCTTTACTTTCACAGGTTCTGGTATACAATCCAGTAACACGAAAACCCCAGACTTTAGGTTCCTAGCTGGGCCCTGGCCATGTGTAGGTTTAGAATCCTAGGCCAAGATGGCCGCTACCACATGCCTAATAGGGAAGAGTATGGAGAGGCGGAGAGGGAGAGGCAGAGAACAAAGAGAAGCCAAACTGGCCCAAAAGCCCTTTCTCCTTTCTCCTAGCTTATTTTTTAGATAGAAGCCCGCCAAAACCTTCCAGACCAGCTCATCTCGGGCTGGGCTATCTAGAGATAAGCCAGGTAAATGACTCCTATTGAAATGCAGATCTTGAGGTGGGCCCTTTGGCTCAAGCTTCACAAATGCCAGAGCTGACTCCCTGAGATAAAATCTTCCTAGCAGAGTGGGGAGGGGCTGCATCTCTGAACCAGAGAGCAGTTCAGAATGTAATTTGTAAATCACTGTCTTCCCGTTCATCATTGATTTGCTTCCAGGTCAGGCCCCAGTAACATCTCCATATGCTCCAGTCTCATTTGCTAGATAGAGAGCCCAGAGGCGCATCTGGCTTGTCTCCAGGAACATAAAGAGCCTCAATCCATTTGGTTCAATATGACTCCAGAATGAGGTCTATAGCTGCTACTGGCTCTCCTGTGACCAACGTATAGGTAGTGAGGGATGGTGGGATCTAGACTCTGGAATCACCACCCAGCATAGCTTCGTGACAAGCCATTCGACTCCCCTACAAATTAGGCCTCCATATTCCATATATGTAATTCTGTCGAGAATGGAATTCCACCAGCAGACCAGACTATCAGCGCGGTATCGAGTTCCAGCCTGCAGATCCTTCATAAAGGTGCTCAAATGCTTCCAGAATAACTCCACTTGGGGAGCTGTTGGCTCTCCTTTAGAAGCTCAGAGACATGTCAGTTTGCCCTGGCGCACCACCGCATGTCTCTTTGAACAAGAACTGATTACCCTTTGCTTGAGAGAAGCGTAATCCGGAGTTCTCTCGTGAACTCCACCAGCTATTCCAGAATCAGCGACGCTCTCTCGCTGCCGGCACAATAAACGGAAATCAGATGGGCTGGACATGTAATGTGATTTGGAGACAACCGCTGGACTAGAGCCATTACCGACTGGATCCCATGGGATGTCAAAAGATCACGCCGCCCACCTACAAGATGGTCAAACTTCCTTGTAAAGACCTGAAAGAACGGTTTGAGGCTCTTCATACTCCTGAATCAACCAGATGCCATTGGGCTACACTGGCACGTGATAGGGTCCAATGGAAATGTTACTGGCACCCGCCGAGCAAATCGATGAATAACGGGATTCAAGTGATCAAGTGATCAAGTGATACAATATGGCTAAGTACTCTTAGAATATCTACATGTATGTCCCTCATGGGGACCCGTGGGAGCAGGCAGAGTATTGAACTGGGCCAAGCAAGATTCATAATACTCATGATAAAAAATATTTATGCCGTATATGGGCCGGAGCCGATAGCCCAGCGGGTAGGGCATTTGCCTTGCATGCGGCCGGCCGGTGCCCGCCTGGGTTCTATCCCCGGCATCCCATATGGTCCCCGAGCACCGCCAGGAGTAATTCCTGAGTGCAGAGCCAGGAGAAACCCCTGAGCATCGCGGGGTGTGACCCAAAAAGAAAAAAAGAAAAAAAGAAAAAAGAAAAAAAAAAAAAAATATTTATGCCGTATAAAATTATGAAATCAATCCACTTCTGCCAAAGCGCCCATTGTGACTGCTCTGGAGATTCCCTAAAGGCAGGGAGTAGCTCTTCACATAAGTAAAGTGTAGCTGGAGCCTAAGGCTCCGTAGGGTGTGTAACCCAACAATAGGTGAAAGGGCCACAGCAGGCATTTGAACAATGTTACAGTTACTAAATTGCTGAGACTCAGTTCTGGGATTTTTGATTAACTATGGAGAAAGATGTCAGCTATTTGGAACACTAAATTGATAGGTTAAGGTAAAGAACTGCTTGGAGATACTTTAGTCATTTTAGGGTAAGTTTGCTGAGAGTAAAACCAACTGAAGAAAAGCAGACTTAAAAGGAGAAAATTCAAGTTTTGATGCTATCTTTTGAAAACCCAGATTCAGCTTTTCCAGAATTTTCTCTGTGATTTTTTTCAGTTGCAATTTTCAGTTGCAGTTGCAACCTGTCCCCCGCACCCTTCCTCACCAGATGGCTTGAATTGGTTTTTTTCTCATTGAAAGGTGGGACTTGGATGAACCCTATAAAACCTAGTAGAATAATAACCTTTTTCTTTTGCATAGTATTTTACAGTTTTTGAAGCATATTCTCATATAATTCTATTTGAACTTTACCTTAATTGACAGTTTTGTTATTATTTTTGAGGCAGACAGTGGATAGGGCCCCCTGGCTATGCATTTTTGGAAGTAATAAAACCAAGACCTAAATAAAAGAAGTAATTTTGTTGTCAGTCTTCTTGCTCACTCCAACACCCTTTGGAGATGTAGGAACCCAGGTCTGGTAAGACTCTGAGTGACCCAAAGATAGTGGCCACCCCCAGCCCACCTCACCCCTGGCAGAGGAGAAACTTCAGTAGTAAAAATTTGAAAAACTCCAAAGTTCAGAGTTCTTTTCCTTTGACAATACCCTAGCAACAGACTCTTAGCTACTTAGAAAGCCCCAAGCAGGGCAATTTGGGAATGGGGAACCCCTTTAAAATCAACTTTGGGAAAACAAGGGGCACATTTCACATTTTGGGGTCACCCACATTCCACTTGGGATATATATTTCCTTTCTTTTACCTTCTGGGATTCCCTTTTTTCTTTCTTTCATCTTAGATGTCCTAAATACAACTATTTTTCTTATTTATCTTCTCTGGAAAAAAAAACTTTCCTGCAATGTAAAGACAAGAACCTGCTCCTGGGGACCCCAATTTCTTTTACTTTCTCCACCCAACATCATCCAGATGATGAAACAGGCTCAAGGAAGCTTTAAGAAGGAAGCAGAGGGCTGAGAAGCAGCAGGACATGGGCATGAAGCCAGTCTCATCCTACTATACAGAGAATCTCCTGAAGCTGGATCAGATTTGGGTGGGTGAAGAGGAGGCAGGCTGGGCACCGATTTCTTCTCTTTCTCATGATTGCCTGGTCGGTCACTAAATACACCATAACAGCCATAACTAATATTTGCTCTTCACCATATGCCCAGCATATGGCAAAGAATTCTATGGCAAAGGAATATGGGTCTGACTTATTTCCTTCTGCTGTTCCCAACATTCAGTTGACGTATGGGTGATTATCATCACCAGCATCTAAGATGACATAGCTAAAACTCTGAATAGGGCAGGAACTGAAATCCAAATCCAATCCCAAGCATCTTTGCCCCTTTAGTCACCGAGTCAAATCAGCTCCCCAATATTGACTTGTCAAAGATTCCTGTTGGACGTCCCCTTGGAACTAAGAAATATGGTTCTTGAGTTTTCTCTTGGCTCATACATCTCCCCTCCTGGCTACGGAGAGGTGCTTTCTCACACTGCTAAGGTCGGGTGCTATCAGGCGAGTCTCCAGCCCCTGGTCTTGCTGGGTTGCACAAGGCCCATGACTGTTTCTCTAGGACTCTTGCAGCAACTGACTCTTTCTTTCCTGCAACCTTCTGATATACAGGAGCCCTGTGCTGTGTTATAAGGAGATCAGGAGAAGGTGGCCCCAGCAAAGAGGGGTGTCAGCATCCCCCAAAACCTTAGAAGGCTTCCTAGTATGTCTCTGGACTGGACCAACTGGCTCATTATCTGTTCTAGAAAGTGCACCACCAGGGCACAGGGCACACAAGAGTAAAACAATGAATGGATATCAAACAGAGGGGTGATGGGGACATACCATTTAAACAAATCAACAAAAATACAGCAGATGACAATTGGAGGGGCCTCAGCCCACTCAGCACCCCACAGGGCTCTGCCAAGGGGAGGGGCATCTATCTGGGCTGTTTGCTCCTGCAGCGGGAGCTTCTTCCCTTTAGACTCTTGAGTCTGAGTCTTTATGACCATTCAAGGCTGGTACCCACTTGTCTTTGTCTGTGCTCCATGGTTTTAGGCTGGTAGGGGGTCCGCTTTAAGCCTGGAGCTTGGAGGATAGTGTGGTTCTTGGTGTGTCACTGCTGAGGTCTCACCACTTGTGGTGATTATCCAATAATTAACGTGATTATCCAATAATTAACGTGATGATGACAATTTGGACAATGAGAGCTAAGAGTGGCCGAGGCTTCTGCTCTGTCATGAGAGGAGTAGTGAACCATCAGTAAGTGTTCTCCAGCTTCAGGGGATGTGTGGTTTAGAAAAGAAGGCAAAAACAGCCATGTTACCCAGATTGGAAGAGAACTTGGGTCAAGGCAAGTGACCTGGTTAAGGGTCAGCTAGAATGAATGGGGCTCAGGTGGTCATTGCAAGTGGCTTTGTGGTGAACCCTGTCTTAGGGCTATGATTCATAACTCCTTGCCCTTGTGATCCTGGGCAAGGTCTTTACTTCCCAATCTCTCGGAATATGCCCCAGGATATTTCAAGAGGATGACTGTCAGGAAAAGGACAGAGACACTGGCCTAGATAACACTATTGGAATGCTACTCTACAAGTTTCTGATTCCCAGAACTCAGGCAATCATTGTCAAATATTTGTTGCCCACTTCTGGTGCCAGGCACCAGTAGGGATCTCTTGGGAAAGAAAACATGTTCCAGGGCCAGAGAGACAGCTCAAAGTGGTTGGGACTCAGATTTACAAGCAGGAGGCCATTTTTTTGTTTTTTGTATTTTTTAGCCTTGGGTCACACCTAGCGATGCTCAGGGATACACCTGGCAATGCTCAGGATTACTCCTGGCCCTACACTCAGGAATTACTCCTGGTGGTCCTCGGGGGGACCGTATGGGATGCAGGGAGTCGAATCCAAGCCAGTGGCCTGCAAGGCAAATGCCCTATCCGCTGTCTTATTGCTCTGGCCCCCAGGGAGGCCTGGGTTTGATATCTGGCACCACATGTTCTCCAAAGCACAACCAGGAGCCCCCAAACACCAAGTTGGAAATAATCCCTGAGCACCACCAGATAATGTCCCCAAACAGAAAACAAACAAAAAGAAAACACTTCCTGCTTTCTCTAAAGTACGCAGGTTTCTTTCCAGCGACTACTCTCTTCGCTGAAGCGACATATTATTGATCTCTTACCTACTGCCCACCCCTAGCAGGTGGTTTCCATTCAGTGGTCATTGTCCCTTGGTTTTCCCCGCAATTACTCCACATGAAGGGCAGCCCCTGTCTCTCCCTGGCACTCACAGCTGCCTTTCCTCTCTGCTCTGCTTCCATCCCACCAGGCAGCCCCCTGACTGCATACATTTCTCTGTGCCTGTGTTCTCTGCTCTGCAAGAGATCTGTCACCAGAGGCTGTCACAGCCTAATTGGGCTTCAAGTTATCTTTCCTTCTGCCCCTTTTACAGAGCACACATGTGAATCTGGCATTTCTGCTGTGGAAATTCTCTGACCCTTTTTGCTCTCACCTCAAATGGACGCCTCTGATTTTGAAGAAAAGTCCCACATTCATCTACAACTTAAACACCATTGCCATTTGTTGAATACTCACATAATGCTCATAATTGGCATGCCCTTGAGGGGCATGTAATGTTGGTGAAATGAAGCAGACCCATGTGAAATGATTTGAAAACAGGAGAGCATGGTGAGGTTGTCAGTGTTATAATTAGGTGCCCAAATGTGTGTTGCCTTAATACAGTCTCTAGTACCAGTAGCAGATGCTCATACATGTCACGCACTTACACAAATTCTATGAAAATCTTATTATAAGCCTGTGAAGTTGATATTATGGCCCCATTTTATGTGCCAGCAAACTGAGTCCCAGAGTATTAATTGTGTGACAGTTTCCTGGATAGTAAGACAGCCCAGCTCTCGTCAACTCTAAATATGGCATGTTTAAAATTCCAATTCTGGGAACTAGAGGATATTTCATAGCACCTACTGCAAATATGAGGCTTTGGCTTCAAGCTCTGCTGTCATTCACGTGCATAGATTCTATTGTCTGGGACCCCGAGAGCCACAATGGAGTATTTGCTTTCTGGATCCCAGCTAGGAGTGTTCAAACACTACAATAAAGATGTGCACTTCCCTGTCCGTACTGCAATGAAGATGTGCAGCAAGCACTGAGGCCAGGAGAATGTGTATGAGAGGCCTGCAGTGACACCTGACAAGCACTCAACCAGAATGTGCATGAGTACCCCAACTAACTGAGTGTGACCCACAATGAGCATGTGTGCACATACTACTACTAAAGTGTCTGACCTCAGCCAAGTGTATGCAGCCCACAGTCACTGCAATGAGAACAACATAAAAGGGGGAAGGGGAAAGTAAATAAGTATGACCCTCATATCCGTAAGCTCCACACAGGGGGTGTTTCAGTGTTTTGTTCATGACTTTTTCCAGAGCTATTTTCCCAGAGTTTACTTAGTAAATGTAACAGTTAAATTTTTTTTTTTTTTATATCTGGGGCAGACCTGCCCCTCAAGGTGTTGCAGGTGTGACTTCGGTGCCCAGCTGCATCAGCAGGTGACAGACAGGAGACAGGCGTGTCTACACCCAGGGCTCTGCCCTGTGGGCCCTGGATGGTTGATGATCTGAACATAGAAAAAGACTGGGCCCTGGGATGAACCCAAGGCCACAGCAGAGCCTGGCAAGCTACCTGTGGTGTATTCGGTATGCCAAAAAAGCGTAACAATTATGGACCTTATTCCCAACGAATGGAAAGCGTTACTGGCGCCTGCTCGAGCAAATCCACGAACAATGGGAAGACAAGTGACAAGTGACAAGTGATCTGGGGCCAGGAAGATTGCTCAAAGGTCTAGTGTACATGCTTTGCACGTAGGTGACCAGCGTTTCATCCCCAGCACCACTGGGAGCAAACTCTGAGCAATGTACTGGTAGGAGACCTTGAGTAACACAGGGTGTAGCACAAAACCAAAGCAAAGTTTTATTGTTAAGTATAATAACTATCATATTGCTTAATATCATGACTATTATTATTTTCACTGACCTATAGAGATAAAAAGAGAGAAATGGTCTGTTTCCTAATTAGGTGTGTGAGGAATCATGGTGGGTGTTTGGAGATCGTGCAGTTTAAGTTAGGTGTCAGTGGCCTGAGGGACAGACTTCGTGGTAGAGAAATGGAGGGGATAGAGCCAGAAGGCCGGAGAGAGAGAGCGCATGTAGGAGTCTGGGTTTGATCCCTAGCATACAGTACCTGGAGTGGCCCTCCCCATCTCCACCTCCTGCAAGCAAGGGAGTAGCCCTGTCTGGTGTGGCCTCAAAACAAACCCCAAAACGGGCAAGTAAGAAAATCCGAACAGCAAAAATAGAACAACACAGCAATAACAAATCTCGTACACAACAATATGATTCTCTTTTTGACATTTGAAATCTGCTTCTTGTCCCTGCCAAGTTCTTCCATCCTTGCTCCCCTGAGGGTCCCAGTTCACCCCTTTCCTGCCTGGGTCACAGTCGTTCACAAAACTGTAGGGTCAGAAGGGTGCACACTGCCTTTCTCCTCCTTGGGTTCCCAGGGGGTTGGAAATCTGAGAGTAAAAACAAGTAGAAGTGAATGGAAATTAGCAAGTGTCCCATGCCAATCAGTTTTAGAACACTTTCAAAAAATCTTTATTTTTTTTCTTCTGTTTCTTAATGTGATGCTTTTTGGAAAGTAGCAGTACAGAAAGAGCTGGGTAGAGAAAGCCCTGGGTGGCTATAAGGGGAAATGAATGTGGTGCTAGTATTTGTTTTTTAAGCCCAGGGTCTGATCAGTCCCAGATTGGGTTCTCGTTCTTAATAATATATTTTTTAAAAAATAGGGTGCAGGAGGAATAAATAAAGTTGTATCTCCCCCTTCTAGTCAGCCTAAAGGGTCTGCTGCAAAGAGGATTGAGAAGGAAATGTTCAATTTTCTTGGTTTGTTCTGCCGGTCCTTGGCTCCAGGACACTCCTTAGTGCAAGGAGTGAAGTGGAAAATGAAGAACAGGTGAGCACTCAGCTGTGAAGAGCTTTAATGGCCCCAGCACCCCTTTGGGAGTGAGGGGAAGCGCTTGCTGGCGCTCAGGACCGGCTCTCTTCCAGCTCAGTGGACTTCGGTTTTGTAATGGGAGTTGAAACCCCTTGGGAGGCCTGCATGGAGGAATGGCACTGCCTGCTGCCAGGCAGGGGCTGCAGCATCCTTAAAAAGAACCAGTCTTTTGGTGAATGGAGCTCCAGTGCTTGGAGTTTTTTTTTTTTTTAATTTTATTGTATCACTCTGATATAGACAATTACAAAACTGCTCATGATTGGGGTCAGTTGCAGTGTTCCAACACCCATCCTTCTACTAGCAGTGCTTGGAAATCTTGAAAAGCCAAAGGAGCAGCTCTGGTGATTCTGTGAGCTGGGTGAGGTGGAGGTTATCAGGGGCTTCTGAGCAATGGAGCTGAGTCTGTTTCTGGAGAGGAAAGGGGAACTGTGGGCTGATAAAAATTCAGACCCTTGGCACTTGGGAATTCATATTGTATTTCCAGGGGAGCAATGCTGTGGACAGGCCTTATTCAAGCTCTCTTTTGTTTTGTTTTGGGGACCACAGTCATTGTTGATCAGAGATTAGTCCCAGTTCTGTGCTTAGAGCTGGTGGTGTTGAGGTGGTCAGATGTGGGTGGTGCTAGGAATTCAACAGGGATTAGCCACGTTCAAGACAAGCACCTTAACCCCTGCACTGTCTCCAGCCCTTCCTTCAAGTTCTTTAAAAAAAAAAGTGGGGATATGGGGCTGGAGCGATAGCCCTGCGGGTAGGGCGTTTGCCTTGCACTCGGCCGGCCCATGCCGGCCTGGGTTCGATCCCCAGCATCCCATATGGTCCCCGAGCACCGCCAGGAGTAACTCCTGAGTGCAGAGCCAGGAGTAACCCCTGAGCATTGCCAGGTATGACCCAAAAAAAAGCAAAAAAAAAAAGTGGGGCTGGAGTGATAGTCCAGCAGGTGGGGCGTTTGCCTTGCACGCAGCCGATGCTGGGGTTTGATCTCCAGCATCCCATATGGTTCCCCAAGCACCCCTAGGAGTAACTCCTAAAGTGCAGAGCCAGGACTAACCCCTGAGCATTGCTGGGTGTGAACCAAAAAAGAAAAAAAAAGTATTCCTTTGAATTTAGGTCAGATCCATTGGTACTTGGGGGCTATTTTTCAGCTCAGTGCTTGAGGGTTACTCTTGGAGGTACTTGGAGGACATGTGGGACTGGAGATGGATCTTGGGGTTTCTGCAGGTAAAATGTGCATCCAATTCTCTGTACTGTCTCTTCAGCCCCTCTTTTTTAAGCTCTTAAGCTCCCAAGAATGAGGTTTTGGGTTTGGGCTAAGACTCTAGGAAAGGATGTCTATCCAATAATAAGAGAAAAGAAGCAACAATGAGAGATGACACATCTTCTTCCCTCTCTTCTGCCCTGCAATGTTTTCTGGCTACTGGACATTGAATCAGGGAATGGAGAGAAGAAGAATTGAGAAAACAGTAGGGGAAAGCAACAATTTTGTTGCTGTTGTTTGTTTTGGGTTTAGGGCCATATCTGGCATGCTGAGGATGACTCCCAGCTCTGTGCTCAGCGTCACGCATACAGTGCTGGGGACTGAACCCAGACTTCCTGAATACAATGCATTTGCTCACCCTGCCCACTGTCTCTCTGGCCCGAGAAAGGTTCTTCTTACTGAATCCTTCAATGTTCTCTTTTGTTGGGGGACAATGTTGGAACTGAGAAAAGTGTAAATGAAGCTTAAAAACTGAAGTGAGGGAAACTTCCTTAGCTAAGTCAGTCTACATGACAAATATGAGATGGGGAAGTAGGAAAAGCAGAAAAAGAATTGTGGGCAGGGTGTTAGGTAGAGTTGTCAGATAAAACAAGGGCACTAGTTCCATTTGAATTTCAGATAAACAATAAATACTCTTTTAGAATAATGTCTGTATTATTTTAGTGTATCCCAAATATTGCAAGGGAAATCATTACACTAAAAAATGATTTGCTGCATATCTGCTGATTCAAATTTATGAATATCCTTTTTCTGTTGTTTGTTTTATTTTTTGCTAAATTTGGAAGTCTAGGGCAGAGTTTTCTGAGATGCTGAGACTTGAGATTTTGGAGCAGTTGGTGTGTGGGGTGTGGGTAAGAAGAACTGGGCAGAAGAGGCTATGATATTTTTTAAAATGCTGTCATGGGTCACAAATAGGATCCCCTGTTCTTTGCTGCTAGTGGGCTTAGAAAACTATAAAGCACATTTGGTTTTAGGGCTGTCTTTTCCAATTGTCACTCTGTGTAGAGATTAGGTGATAGAAGATCCTGACTATATCTGGGATACAAGACGTTATCTCATATCATCCTTACAGTCATGTTGGGTAGACAGCATTATTCTTATATTATAGATGTGGCACTTAAGGCTCCAACTTAAATAACTTGCCTAGGGTCACTCAGTAACTAGTGGGTCTGGGTTCTAAACTTAAATCACTTGACCATCTCTACTTGAAACCTAAAGTCGAGGAGTCCCCTTTAGGGGCCCAGGAAATGGCTGAATGGTAGTTCTATCCCCAGCACTGCTCCTGCTGACTGTGATCCTGGGGGGTATTTTGGGTACTCAGAGCCACTCTGAAAGGTGCCATTTCTGATGCGCTGCAACCAGGTGTGTGACCTGTAGTGACACCATATCCAAGTGTGAAATCACTGGCCATCACCTAATATCGCAACAGCAAAGGAAAAGGGAAAATGTAAATAATAGTAAAGCCCTTGAATATAAATGTAAATTAATATATAATCATCTCATGCCCTGATATGCTCATTTTTCAGTTGAAGAAATAGTGGTCTTAGAACAGCATTACATGCAACGAGTGGCAGCCTCAGCGGGGACTTGGGGATTGAGAGCTCCAGGAGACAGCTGCAGAAAATGCAGAGCAGGACACTGACTAAACCTTTTTTGTCCACCTCCTGCTGCTTCCACTGCTTCCCACCTCTCCCTGCTCCTTCCACCCTTCCCTTACATTGAGCCATGTTGCATTTCTATGGGTTCCTACTCTGAGCCAGTTGTTACAGCAATCCTTGCAACGTATTAGCTGATAACAGCCCAGGGGAGGATCAGTCATGTCAGACCAGGGGAGGATATTAAAGGCAGCGGAAGTCTAACAAACAAGTGTGTGCCAGGACAGATGTAGGGCCTGGACACCAGGCAGCCTTGCAAAGTGGAATTGACTTGGGACATTCACAGTGGTACTGTTGGCCATCTGCTTCCATTCTTTTGAGTCTAGCAACCCCATCTCCTCAGTTCCTAAGTCTCATCAGTTTTGCTGCTGATGGCGCATAATAACAAAGCTCAAAGAGAGCAATGCAAACCAAAAAGCCAATTTATTTCCTATCTATCTATCTATCTATCTATCTATCTATCTATCTATCTATCTATCTATCTATCTATCTATCTATCTATCTATCTATCTATCTATCTATCTATCTATCTATCTATCTATCTATCTATCTATCTATCTATCTATCTATCTATCTATCTATCTATCTATCTATCTATCTAATCTGTCTCTCTGTCTGTCTATCTGTCTGTCTGTCTCTATTGCTTTTTGGGTCACACACGGCGATGCTCAGAGGTTACTCTTGGCTCTTCGCTCAGGAATTACTCCTGGAAGAGCTCCGGGGACCATATGGGATGCTGGAGATCAAACCCAGGTCAGTTGTGTGCAAGGCAAACACCCTACCCGCTTGTGCTATCACTCCGGCCCCTCATATACTCAGTTTTGTATGCAAATCTTTCATACAATTCTAAGGAACCCACTGGCACAGGAAAATTCACTTTTGTGGTAACAAAGGGGAGTTGAGAGGAAGTAGCTCACCCCAACTCTGAGATTTCAGCCAAGCCTTCCCCACCCCAACAAACAATAAACCAAAAATGATGTACCTGAAATTTTTTGAAAATTTGGCATCTTTGTGGAGCTCAGTTATGAGGTGGTAGATAGAGTCTGTCTGTAGGCATGGTAACAGTTGTTGGGGTGTGAGTTCAGCTGCTAGGGCTTTGGTACGGCTGGAACTTGGCCTGTCCCCTCCTTAGATCACCGCAGCGGTCTCAATCACAGCTGGTATATCCGAGAAATTTTTGTGGCTAGTTAATCTATTTTAAGATTCAGTGATGAGTCTCTGGAACAGGGCAGTAGACAAGCTTACATGGTGGCAGCAGTGGAACATGGGAGTGGCTGCCACTGTGCTTTAAAGACAACTTTCACATAGGGGATTTAAGACCCACAAGGCTGTTTCTCCAATAGCAGACTTTCAGGTCAGTATAGGGAGGTTATGAGTGTGTGAATAATGGCCTCCACAAGAGATGTTCATGTTCTAATCCCTGGTTGTGAAGACAATACCTTATATGAAAGGGGAACTTTGCAGATGTGGTGAAATGAAGGATGTTGAGATGTGGATATTTCCTGGGCTTTCCACCGGAACCATAAGGGCCTTTAAAGAAGGCAGCAAATAGAGAGGAGCCTGCAAAAGCAGTGGTTGGACCAGAGTTCTTAGACAGTATAGAAAGGAACAAGAGCTGAGAACTAAAGGCATTCTCAAGTGCTATTTAAAGGTAAGAATTCTGGCGGAGCGATAGCCCAGCGGGTAGGGCGTTGCCTTTGCACGAGGCTGGCCCATGCCGCCCGGGTTCAATCCCCAGCATCCCATATGGTCCCCAAGCACCGCCAGGAGTAATTCCTGAGTGCAGAGCCAGGAGAAACCCCTGAGCATTGCCGGGTGTGGCCCAAAAAGCAAAAAAAAAAAAAAAAAAAAAAAAAAAAAAATAAAGATAAGAATTCTTGGGGACTGGAGTGATAGTCCAGTGGGGAGGGCATTCGCCTTACACGCAGCTAACCCAGGTTTGATCCCGGCATCCCATATGCTTCTCTGCACACTGCCAGGAGTAATTCCTGAGTGCAGAGCAAGGAGTAACCCGAGCATCACCAGGTGTGGCTCCAAAAGGCAACAAACAAAACAAACAAACAAACAAACAAACAAATGTAAGGATTCTTGCCCAGAGCTTCCAGAAGGTACAAAGGCCATCCCTTCCCTAATTGTTTTTAGTCTTATAAAACCTATTATAAACATCTGACCTGCAGAACTGTAAGAATCCATTCGCATCATTTAAAGCCACTAAACTTGTGGTGATTTGTGACTGAATTCATAGAAAACCTACACAGAGAATATCTTTGGCAGAGAGATTTCTTTCCAACATCCTTC
>JAJIBD010001090.1:0-28273 GCA_021461705.1 Cryptotis parvus | reverse complement strand
TATAGTCAGCTCTACTGTACATATTGACCTCAAATTTAAGAGAAATTCATGGGAAATCTTTAGAGCTCTCTCCTCCCTCACTGCAGAGTTGCAGATTTACAAAGAATCAATAACTGATAACAAATTACAGTGCAGGAACCCTAGATACTCTCCCATTCTTTAGACATAGTTACAATGTTTATACTTTGACTTAAAATAATTATTGTTGTTGTTTTCAAGTGAAAATTTCTCAGATTATAAAATTACGTGATACTCAAGTACAAAAATGTCTAGGACCATAAAACAGCATAATTTAATGAAAATTTAAGATCTTTTAGCACTCTTTTAAAAAATCTAATAATTTATACTCTTAGAAAAGCTAAAAATGTATCAAATGCTTAAATGTTTCTTCAAATTATGTTGCCTTCACTGTATAACATCATAAATTCTTTTCATGACAAGAAAACAAATATGGATTTTGAATGACAGAATAGTTCTCAATTGGGTAGATACAAAAAGTTATATAACCCATTACCTATTGGGAGGTCAATTATTTCTAGTATTTACCTCAATATAAAAATACTCTGTGAAGAAAATGATCACATATAAGTACTTGTCCAATCTCTGTTATCTTCTAAAGATGAAGCACCAAAGGCAGAGCTGTTGATTTTCAGAACAGCTAAATTAAATGTTGGCATACATAGTCAGATTATTGCTTAGTTAAAAATATTTCACTGAAAATTTTTTAAGTCTCATGTTCATTTATTTAGACCCTATCCTATTCAACTTTTTAACGTGTGTGTGATACTGACCTTTATATATATAATTCTAAGTCTTTCTTATTAGGTTAAACATATGAACAGTTTAGAGAAAAGTCTCACCCATTTGTCCTGTATTAAAAAGCCCTAATAGATACTTCAAAGATGGAAAATAAATCCCTTTATCTCTCGATTTATTTAGATATTATTGATTTTGATTTTCTTTTTTGAGCCATTTGGCAGTGCTCAGTGCCCAAGTTGGCTCCATGTCAGGGGTTGTTCCTGGCAGACGTAAGGGATAAAACCAGTGCTGGCCACCTGCAGAACAATTATCTCAATCTTGGAATATTTCTCGGTCTTTATACCTTCAATTAAATTCCTTACACCCCTCCATAAAGAAACCACAGTCCTGTAGCTATGTAGAAACTGATAGCTCTTTCTTTTTAAGGATTAAGATGAACAAATTGTATTGTTTGCTATGTTTTATAGGTTATATTTAACTGACATTTTATTGGCTTGTATTCTATATTTTTACTCAATGCAATTTTTAGCTCCATTTTTATCTAGATGTAAAGATAAATTCCTTTATATATTGTTGTACAATACTGTTCATCAGAATACAAATATACCTGATCTTTTATTTGGTATTTCAGTTCATTTTATTGCTTGCTATTACAAATTAAAAAATTGAATGAGCACTCTGATAATGTTTCCTTGTTCATATATTCAAGAGTTGCTGTATGGTGTGCATCTGGTCAACTTGGGAAGTACACCTGCGACCCCATGGCTCCCTGAATACTGAGTTACCAAAATATCATTTCTGCCACTAAACAAAAAGTCCTTAAATAGACTCAAACATGGTATTGGTGAGACTGCAGTACCCAAACGTGGGCTCTAGCTTTGAAGTGCCCAACCATGTTGACCTAGTATTGCCAGGAATGACGCTTAGTTCTCCTGAGGACTGACTGAGAAACATTCCCAAACAACACTTATATTGAAATGCACATTGATAAGCTATCTCACCACATTACCTAACTCAGAACATTACTCTAGGGTGTCAAATGAGGTAACTTACATAATAGTTTGGAAATTAGGTGCATGTGCTGCCCAATCCTATAAGCTGCATGAGCGCATGTGTTGCTGTCCAGCACATGTGGTGCCCGAGCACGTTTGTCCCGTGTTTCTCCTCTTGAGATGTATTCTTTCATCTGGGATTTGCTGGGATGTGTACTGGAGAAGCCCTTGAGCATATTCTCTCTCTCTCCCCTCTCTGTCTTTCTTTCTCTCTTTACCCTTCCTCAGAACTTCCAAATCAAATTTGTTAACATATCAAAAAGGAAGGAAAGAGAGACAGAAAGATGGAAGGAAGGAAGGAAGGAAGGAAGGAAGGAAGGAAGGAAGGAAGGAAGGAAGGAAGAAAGGAAGGAAGGAAGGAAGGAAGGAAGGAAGGAAGGAAGGAAGGAAGGAAGGGAAGGAAGGGAAGGAAGGAATACCAAACTAACATTTACCAAACACTTTCAACACATCAAATATTTTTTTATTCTCAATACAGTTCTTAGATTATATCAATATATTCTCTTCACATTCCTTTGCAATAATATATGTTTCATTAGTTTCTTACTCACTGGGGAGGAATAAGAGACCCAAAATTTAAGTACTTTGCCTAACCTCACACAGTATTAGTAACAGTCAAGAAAGAAGACAGCCATTTCACCCCTGTCTGAAGAACACATATCTTATTGTCTCTTCCAAAAAGCACATATCCGTTCTGTCTCCCCAATGTGGCTGTGCCCTCAGAATTTGTTAGTTTTTGTTGTTGATGTTGTTGTTTTTCTCTCTATTCTCAATTGTTCTTCCCTTCTCCCCAATCTGCTTAATAAGTTTTGGGGTTGGAACAAATCTCATCTTAGCAGCCACAAAATTTCACAAATGTGAAAAGGTAAAGAATTACACTGCCTGTTCCTTTTCCCTCTCTATTCAACAAAGCCACACCATTCCCAGTTTGATTAATGTAAAAAATTATACCTGCATAATTTTGTGGCTCATGCCACTTGAGGAATTTGTGCGGTATGGCAAGATGGACAGGCTTTTAAAATTCCTTTATTGTTGACACCCGTGATGATGGATATACTCTCTGCCACCGACCCAGGCGCAAGTTGAGACGAAGAGACCTGCATGTCACAGGAGACAGTGGCTGTCCTTTCTACTTGGCACGTGGTATCTTGTGTTTTCTTGGACCATGTCTTGGGAAATTTAGGAGAAATCTTACTACAAGAAGAAAACATAGAAAAATAAGGAAAAAAACAAGTGTTCCAAAGATACCCCAGGAACAAATGCTAATGCAGCTCAACATCTTAGCTTATCTGTTCATACTGTATTAAGTCTCTGATAAGTCCCTGTCTCTTTCTGACTCTGCTCGCTGTGTCTCTCTCTGAGTCTTTATCCATCTCTCTCTCTCTCTCTCTCTCTCTCTCACACACACAGACACACACATTCAAATTCATATGCTTTGGTAAAGTTATCTAAAATATGCTTTTGAATTTATTAAGACATCTATACTCTAACTTTTTAAAAAAATCCTTTTTCCTGTCATTTCTATTTTGGAACCTTCCTAGTGGTGCTTAGGCAACCAAGGGCAACTTCCACAATATTCTGCCTGATGGTGCAGGTTTGACCATTCGGTACTAGGGCTCAGAGTAAAGAAGGGATGTGGTGACCAGGGCCATACCAGGCGGTAGTGAGTGAAGGTACCTGGTGACTGGGTTAAAATTTAGGCTTAAGCACGAAAGTTATCTTTGAGTTATCTCCCTGACCTCATTTTTTCACTTTTTTTTTTTTTTTTTTTTGCTTTTTTGGGCCACATCAGACATTGCTCAGGGGTCACTCCTGGCTCTTCACTCAGGAATCACTCCTGGCAGTGCTCGGGGACCATATGGGATGCTGGGGATCAAATCTGGGTTGGAGGCATGCAAGGCAAATGCTCTACCCACTATGCTATTGCTGCAACCCCATCATTTTTTTCATGTTTAAAAATGCCTTTAATTCACATCTTCACAACAGAATGTGACTTCCCTCATGGCTAGCGCTCTCATAATAGAATTTGAACTTTATGCAGCTTCAAAGGAGATAACTGAGTATACCTGAAACAACAATTATGAATAAAATTAGTTAATTCTTTTACCTGTACAGGCTAGTGTGATAACATGCGGGTCAAGACCATGACTTGCATGAAGCTGACACCCGTGTTTCCTTGAGTACCACAGGTTAGCCCCAAGTAATCCCCAGTGCTACAGGGTCTGAATACCACCATTTTCTCAGGCCTTTGCATTAAAGCAGTGAACAGGTGGCAGGGTATTTCCAGGAGGGGACCCCCAGGCTCCAGGGAACCACCCAGGAGAATCCCCAATGTTTTAAAACTTCTTTTTATATCAGTCCCAATCCCCAGACACTGAAGTTTTTGATCATCCACAATAAAAGCAAATGCTGGTTCTCTTATTATTCTCTCTCTCTATATGAGAAACATTTCTTGATTCTTGTGCATAGCTTATAATCAATATGTAATGGTTAATATATATGTAAATATATCTCTATATACATATATGATATATCATTCTTTTTGGTGATATTTAAGTCATGTATGTCCAATAGGTCATATACTTCTAAATCAGTGTTTCTCAAATAGAAGACCCAAGGATTTTTTCCAGGGATCTTGGCTAAGAATTCAGTAAGTGGAGGATAAACAACAGAAACCTGGGGTGCCAACTGGTAGGATAGGAAGTCACAGGAAAGAATTAGGTCAGAGTTAGGGGTTAGAGTCAGAAAAAATCTGAAATCTTGCATTAGCAGACAAAAGTTCGTGATTACGACTCACTTTACAAGCCCAAACATAACATCTATATTAATGGCAGTTTATCACAATAAAGCCTATGGAATTGACACCTCTGGGGAATGGATGAAAACTCAAGAGTCCAACGCAGTTCCAAAAGGCTTTTAACAGCACAACAAGCTCTACCACTGAAATCCAATATAATGGAAGAACTCTAGCTCTGGTCAGAACTTAGACCATACATGAGGGGCTCTCTGGAGGATTCCACCAGAGAGAGATCCCACCAAAGTGGATCCCACCAGAGAGGAGAAAGTACCTCAAATCAGTCCCCTTATATATACAAAACTAATCCTAACTTTAAGGAGGGTCTTGTCAACAAAGAACCCTGAACAGCTTCTAGATAGTAGATGAGTATAGCAGCTTGGTGCCACACCCTACTACAGGTCTAAACAAATGATTAGGCCTATATAATCCCTGCTTGCTTTCTCCCGAAAGTCTAATGTTCTCACTAGGACCTGCGTGTCTCAGTCAAGTAATAGGCCCCAGCTAGCTGGAATAAACCCTGTGTGTTGTTGCATTACGTGTGTAGTTCTTTTGCCATCCAAGTAGGGAAGTGGATAAACAGAGCGAGAGCTCCAACAGATCCACAGTAAAATTGAGTATAAATAAAAATATCCAGAAACAGATATTCCCTCTTTTCTGGAGCTTTCCCAGCTTTCCATTCAGGAAGAAATAACATATGAAGCCTCTACGGTACTTCCATGGAAGTTAGTCACACCCCTGGTGATAGAACTTAACACTTTATACAGCACTTTTCTATTATAAATTGGGTCAATACAGATAGGTACCATATTTTATCATTTTTTTGTGTTCCAAACAATTTCTGAAAATAACTTAGTTCCTGACATACATCAAGTATTCAACAAATGCCTGGTTTTGGAAACAAATTGAAAATATCTAAATAAAATACTATCCTTAAGGTAACTAGAACCATATGAGATGTTCATTAATGTCCTGTGGGAACTCACAGGAGGAGATTAATTACATCATTCTGGGATGAGGATTCTTAATGGAGGGAAGAATTTGGGAAAAGTGTAGATACTAGGAAAGGAAAGAGTATTTCAGATTAAGAGACACCACAAGCACAAGCAGAGGATTGTTGAGTTCCTGGGTTAAAAGACCCAAATTTATTCAGCCAGTGCGGTGGATCCATCTATTAATTGATTCATTAAACAAATACATATACAGCATGAAAGAAATTGCAGATTATGAAAACATTTTGGCAAAGGAAGAACCCCACTCCCATAGATTAAGCAAGCAAACAGGGCAGCTTGCCAAAGTTTCATAGCTGCCAAAATTGGAAAACAAAGCTGAATGGCTCTGAACAAGTCAGTTCATAAATCACAACATAGCAAACAGGAGGAGAATATCCATGGTTGCACTTGTTTTCCTATCCCAAAACCCACAGTCCTAGAGTAATGAAGCAATGGACATAAATGATAGCTCCATATGAAGAGGATTGTGGTGTCACCGAGGAACCTGGACTCACGGATCAGTAAGGAACAGCATACAAGTCACCAGCCTTCTCCCTAGGAAAGCTGTCTAGAAAAAAATTAGACTGTCTTCCTGTTATTTAGACTTTTATCTAGTTACCCACATATCAAGTTGCTGAATAGACTCAAAGCCAAAGTGCGTTTAGGCCAGGTTGCCATACTCAACAAAAGTGGAGAGACCCTCCTGGTGCTAGGTAGGTAGTCTCTCAACATACTTAGGGTCCAAATAAAAATCTGATATTTTTCAAATTGAATATAATAATAAATTGCTGGAAGTTTTGAGCAAAGAATAACTGAAGTTAAGGGTATTGCATAAAAACTGATGGCTGCAATATAGAGAGAGCAGAGCAAGAAAATACAGATAGAAAGGAGAAGAGATGAGAAACATTAGGAGATGGACCTATGGAAAAAGACAGATGGTGAGTTAACTGTAGCCCAACCTTATACCAGCCAACTCCAACAAAGGTCTAAGACTACCAATTAACTGAAATCCAACAACAGCGCAATATCTAAAATTCATTTTCAAGACTGATCATAACCAACCTAATTCCATAACCTAAAATGAACCCTAACCCTAAACTAGGCCTATACCTAACTGTAATCCTAGCCTTAGCCCTTATACCAACCTTACTCTAGCAAAGCACAAACCCACCAATTATCCTAACTTTAATAGTCTCCCTATACCTAACATTGATTTGAAACTTTGAATATACTCAAACCAAAACCCAAAACCTATGACCAATCCTAACCCTTACCCTTGACCTTAACTCTCATGTTATCCTTAGCCTGGCCTGGGCCTAAACTGCCAATTGCATTAATGATTGGACTTGATGAAAAGGTGAATAAACACCATGTATGCCCTAATTAATGAACCAGTTGGTTGTATTGTAGACTGATGATCAATCCTAAGTTTAAATCTAGATACTAAACCCCATTATTTTTGCACTAACTATTATTTCAATTCTGTCCCTCAAGATGTTGTAGGTGTGGTTGCGGTACCCAGCTGCATCAGCAAGTGGCAAAAAGAAGACAGGCTTGTCTACACCCAGGGGTCTGTGGGCCCTGGATGGTTGATGGTCTGAAATAAAAAAGACCGTGGCCCCTGGGATGAACCCAGAGCCACAGCAGAGCTTGTCAAGCTACCCGTGATGTATATGCCAAAAACAGTAACAATAATGGACCTCATTCCCAACGAATGGAGATGTTACTTGTGCCCACTGAAACAAATCAATGAACAACAGGAAGACCAGTGACAATTATTTAAATATAGGTACATGGGGCTATTGTTAACTCTCCAATTCTATTAACTTTCAGTACCCATAGTGGCTCTACATTTGAGATTGTCACATAATAAAAGAGACAGATTTTTATACATTCATGAGGAGAAAATTTAAAGAGCAAAAGGTAATTGATTGTCATTGATTTAACTTTATATCCAATAATGCTGTCCCCTATTTTAGAGATTGATAAAGGCACAATCAAAAATACAAAGCAACTAGAAGCAAAGATAAACATATGGGATTACATGAAACTAAAAAGCTTCTTCACCTCAAAAGAAACAGTGACCAAGATATAAAGACAGTCCACAGAGTGGGAAAGAATATTCACCCAATACCCAATTGATAAGGGGTTAATATCCAGTATATATCAGGCACTGGTAAACTGTACATGAAAAAAACAGCTAACCCCATCAAAAATGGGGAGAGGAAATGAACAGAAAGTTCAACAAAGAAATTCGAATGGCCAAAAGGCATATGAAAAAATGTTCATCATCACTAATTATCAGGGAGATGCAAATCCAAATAACAATGAGATATCATCTAACACCACAGAGACTGGCACACATCCAAAAGAGCAAGAACAACTGGTACTGGTGTGGATGTGGGGGAGAAAGGGACTCTCGTCCATTGTTGGTGGGAATGTCGACTGGTACAGCCTTTTTGGAATTGAATGTCCACAAATGGACATTCCTCCCAAAACTAGAAATTGAGCTCCCATTTGACTCACCCATACCCACTCCTGGGATTATACCCAAAGGGGCAAAAAGTACACCACAGAAACACCATATACACTTCTATGTTCAAAGCAGCACCATTCACAATAGCCAGAATCTGGAAACAACCTGAGTGCCTGAGAATAGAAGACTGCATAAAGAAACTGTGGTATATCTACACAATGGAATATTATGCAGCTGTTAGGAAGAACGAATATGAATTTTGCCTATGAATGGATGGATGAACATGAAAAGGATCATGTTGAGTGTAATTAGTCAGAGGGAAAAGGACAGATAGAGAATGACTGCATTTATTTGTGGGATATAAAAAATAATAGCATGACACCAGTATACAAGGCCAGGAAAAACATGGATCAGGAGGGGTCTTGTTCGTGGGTGGAATATACTGCAAGTGTGTAGGAGTCATAGGATAGGTAAGGCAGAGAAGGAAACAGTGTACTAATAATTGCTGGAAATTATAATATCAGCCTAGAACTGAGCACTGAATGTAGGTAAAGGGATATACATGAATAACCTCTAAGTCATGTGTTACAATCCACAATATGTAAGAGAAGGAAGAGAGAGAAAAGAGAGACAGACAGACAGACAGACAGAGAGAAGAGGCAGGCTGAGGGAAGACAGAGGGAATCAGGGGACATTGGTGGTGGGAAATGGGCACTGCTGGAGGGATGGGTGCTGGAACACTGTATGACTGAAACCCAAACATGAACATCTTTGAAATTGTATATCTCGTGGTGGTAAAATAAAAACAATGAAAATATACAATACTGAGGATTGATAGTTACAATGATTTCATAGATGCACTGATATTTCAAAACTTTTAGAATAATATATTCTAAATATTTCAATTAAAATTATGTCATATATAGTAAAAAGAGGAAAGCTTTGTGTGACTAATGTTCTCTCTTTAGTGCATCAAAGCTTCTTCATCTTTTTAGCAATTTTATGCACTCCTAAGGCCTTTTTGTTTTCTAGAATTCATTACTCTTTCCTGTTTATATTGGTATTCCACTAGATAGCTCTTGTTCTCATTTGAGCATTGAGCAATGGATCGTTCTATTTGTTTTCTATTGCTGCAGAGCTAACTAACATGTATTTAATGACTTAAAAACAACACCCATTTCTTATCACACCATTTCTGTATCTCAGGATTCCAGGCATTATCTATCTGTGACCTGACTAAGCAAAGCTAACATAAAGGAATTGGTCAGGTGTATAGTCTCTTCTGGCGCTGAGAGCCTATTTCTAAGCCCATTCAAGTTACCAGAATTCAGTTTCGAAGACTAAGCCTCATTTTCTTTCTGGCTGCCAGTTGGCGGCCATTCTCAGATCCAACCCCATGCTACTTCCACTGCAAGTCATAACACAACTCTTTTGTGTTATAACTTTTTTAGATAGCAGACTAGCAGTTCCTTGTCTCTTAAGAATTGACCTGATTATATCAGGCTCACTCATAAAATTCTCTCTTTTTGAGCCATTGGTTGCAACCTTAATCAGAACTACAAAATCCTTTTGCTATAAAATGTAACATAATCTTAGAAGCAAAAATATCACCATATCACAAATCCTGCTTAGACCCAAGAAGGGATTATTAAAGTTTGCATGCCAGGGGCAGAAGCATTGATAGCTGCCTGGTAAGTCTGTCTAAAACAATTATGTACAACCAAAGCAGGAATTTGTCATTATTTATACAGTTTTTTGGTTCTGTGTCCAGGATTTAAGTATCAAATATTTATTTTAACTTAATTTTATCACCTGAGATATTACCAGAAGAGGGAAGAACATGGAAAAGAGGCAAAGAATAAGGGTAACAGAGTAGTGAATGGAAACTCAGAATATCCTATCAGTGTTCATGAAGTCTGCAATTTGTTTTGTTTCAGGGGATGACGTTGGGGGCAACCTCAAGATCTGTTCAAGTATTACTCCTGGTGGGTCTTGGACAGACCAATCTGGGATTGTGCATAGAACTCAGGTTAGTAGAGCACAAGGCAAATTCTTTACTTATTGAGCTATCTCTCTGACCCTTCATGAAGTTTCTGAATTACTAGCATGGGCATATATAAATTGGCTTTAACTAAGAAGATAGTCAGAGACTCGTGAATATAAATAACAGTATTTGGAAAGCACATCAACAGTGGCTGAACCATATTGATCCAGTAGGGAAATGAATCTTAAGGGACAGGTTTGACTGTGAATTCATGCCTATCCTGATTCAGAGATAGTTACCAAGGAAATATCATATTGTCCAGAAATAATGCAAATGTAGTTGTGTCGGGACTAGGATGTGGAACATACTTTATTTGGGTATATCACCATATCAGGTGGATGATGTCAGTTATCAGACCAAGAAGCATCTAATTAGTCAATATGAAGATAGATGTTCCAGGCCAAAACTTCAGTTCCTGGGAAAGTGCAATTGGCATACACAGGAAGTATGTGACCTATTAAAAATGAGATGGAATATTAAGATCATTAGATTCCCCATCTCCACCCCCCATACACCTGCAATAAAAAGCCCTCATGGGTTGGGAAGAACAAAGGAGGCCCAAATGAATAGCTGTAGGTAAATGTTAGGAAGGAAGAGCTTACTCAGAAGAGCAACAAAGGTCCCATATTACTCAAATAAGGATTTTGCATGGATAGTTATACTTGTCAGGAGGGTTATGTTATGTTACGTCATGTTATGTTATGTTACGTCACATTACGTTACGTTACGCTATGCTATGCTATGTTATGTTATAGTAATAAGGACTCTTCAAGTCTACCACCATGACAAATTTAATTCTTTAATATATAATCCTGCGAGCCTAGTCACATCTTTCAAGATAAATTTACATGTGGAAATACAATACTTTAGTTGAACAGATAAATTATCCCTTCACACAACTGGGGAAAATGTACAAAGCATGGAGGTAAGGCTCATCAATTCTGATCATTTTATGTTGCTTGGAAGGAATTTGCATAGACACCCTTTCCCTATAACCTGGAGATTTCCTTTTGGGGAGTAGCTGTAGTGTTGACCACAAAGCCTTGTCTTCAATTAGAAGCTTTTTTTCATAGGTATTAAGGCCAAAGAGATAAGCATTTTGGAATCAAAGTTTATGTTTGAACTCTTAATTCTTCTGCTTAGTAGTTAAGGAGTTTTGTCTAGTGAAGAGAGCAATTGTGGCCTTCCTTTCTTCACCATAAAGCAGGTAATAATTGAAGCCATCTCATAGGATTGTTATAAGAGCTGAATGAATCAATATGCTTCCTGTGCATAGTATCTTTTTTACTTTTAAAAGCAGAGTTCATCATGTCCCGGACTGTGCCCCTACCAGGCTATTCTGTGCCCAGGAGGGAAATAAAGAAGTTTTCCCTAAAACTTCACACATGGTGGCCCTGGAGCTACCACTGGGGCCTAGATTCAGAGCCAGGTGCTTCTGACTTTCTATAATGACTTGTCAACACAAGTTAATAGGCCCAAGCTCCAGTGATTCTCAACAATAGAAGAAAACAATTTGCAAAAGAGAAGAGTGGGAGGAAAGAACTTAAATCAAACTCCAAGCTTAGTACCTGCCAGATTTAATCCCTTCTTCTCTCTACTGACAGAGCAAATAAGTGGATTGCAAGATTTTTACACCTTACTTCTGATGTTTTAAATACCTCAGATAATAATAGAAATACATTTATATAGTGCTTTATATGTGTGGGCTCATTCAATCCTCCCATCAGCGTGTGAGAGAAGTATTAACTATGTTTTACAGCTGTGGAAACAGAAGCCATGGAGAGATCAAATGACTTCTCTAAAATCACACAGCTGGTAGTGAGAGGTCTTACAATGCCAGTCCAGTGACATTGTTTCCACACCTTTTCAGTGGGTAACAAGTATAAATAGAATTCAACTTTTTTGGAAGCAAATGAAAATCAGTCATTGATCCGGGTAAATTGGAGGCAAATTTAAAGTACTTACTCTTCAATTGAAGCCTCACTGGTCTGTATCTATTCCTCTTCTCTAATATTCAGTTATCGGAGTCATACTCAGTTATATCAATGTTCTTACTACTGCATACAGCTATTGAGTCCGAGCCGTTGTATCAAGCGTTCACTCACATTGCTGCGTAAATTAGTTGTATAACTTACTAATGTTATAGTTCTTAATTTTGAATTTTGGTGGTAACCTAATCCTTAAATAAAAGTAATGGCATTCTTGCCAACTGTATACATCACATATGTGGCTAAAATTCTAGAGTTATCACATAGCTATATGTCTAGCTCCATTTACAGAGTGGCTAATTTCTTTATCGTTACCTAGAAGTGCTCAGGAGACATGTTACAATGCTGGTTCAGATTTACTCAGGCCTGCATAGTGCTTCTAGCATCCACACTCATAGGAAAACAAATGGACACAGTAATAATGGAATATAATTAGTATATAGACTCTTACTGTATTCAATAGTGTTGCAAAAGTCTTCCTAGCACCAATAGCTCAGTATAAGATAGTTTGAATTTTTTCCATCCCTGTCTCTTCGCACCCACAGTAATTTCAGAACTATATGTTAGAAGTTGAATGTGTAATGGTGATACTTTACTCCAGGGCCCACCCACTCTGTCCATTCAAAATGGAACACTATTGCTCCCTTTAGTAAAAGAGTGGATTGCAGTTGTCATGTAGATAAATGCAATATGGTTTCACGCCTTGTCCATTTTGAGTTACTAAGAAGAACTCCCAAGACGTTCTTACCATTTAAGCAGAGTACAGGTGCTTTGATCCCATGCCAAGATCTACATTTCTTTTTTTTTAGAGAAAGATTGTCCTGGCAAATCCAGGAAGCAGAATCTCTTGCCATCATCAAAAAAAAAAAATCTGCCACGTAACATAACAAAAGCTATGAGCATCTGACATCAAATGAACTCCCTTTTCTCCGATAGCATCTACAATCACAAACCTAATCAGGCGTATACTGTAATCAGGAAGACGCCGAAGAGTGCTAACCACAGCATGATCTGCCTTTCTTTTCCCTTCTTATCTCTCTCAGACTGCGTTTTTGGCAGCCTCACGAATTGTGCTACTTTATCAGTTTCTTTCCTTCCATACACCCCCTCCACACAACATCCCTCTCAACATATGCTAATTTATACTTAAATGAGCTATCATTAGATATCATGCAAAACCCCATTTATCTTAAGTATTTCATATCAATGGCAATAAGGTAATTTTTTCCAAGTCATGTTAGCATTATATTTAATATATATTATGACAGGAAAGTAAAACTTGAAAATGTGACCTACTAAGGTTTACTAGTACAGGAGAAACTAAATATAGTAGTTGAAAATCTTGGCACATGTAGAATTAGATAATTTGTTCTTGAATTTTGCTTCTAAATATAATATTTAGAGTAAACAAAATGCTGCCATGTAGCATTCTATTGTTGAAATAATTGTAAAATTTAATATCCATTGATGATGATATATGTTATTCTGATTCACTGAGAAAAAATCACTTTGCTAAATTTAGAATAATCTTTGTCAGCTTCACATAGAATGAAATTTTATTTTAATCAGTTTTCATATGTTAACACCTGGAATGAAATTCAGAGTCTACAGGCTGGAGAGCAGGTAAGGTATTTGCCTTGCACAGGAACAACCTGGTATTAATTTCCGCAGCATCCCATATGGTTTCCCTGAGCTTCCCCAGAGTGATTACGGAGCACAAAGCCAGGAGTAAGGCCTGAGCACAGCCGAGTGTGGCTCAAAACCAAAACCCAAACAATACAAATGAGCCTAGTGATAAACCTACACTAAATTGATTCAATTAGGATAGTAAGACTATTTAGTAGAGGAAATAAATTCCTTCAACAAATGGTGCTAGATAGTTGGCTAAACTAGCTGGATACAAAAGAATTTAGCTTGACTTTCACCTCCTCCATATGAAATTTATTAAAATGAATCAATGATCTAAATATAAGAACTAAATCTACAAAATTATTAGAAGAAAGCTTGGGAGTAAATCTTGATGCCTTGGGGTTTGATAATGTTTTGGGGGGGACAAACCAAAAGTACGATCAACAACAACCAAAAAAACCACATAAATTATACTTAATCAAAATTAAGATTTTTGCACATGAAAAACATTATCAAGAAAATAAAAACTCTACAGAATTGAATAATATACAAATAATATCACTGATAAGAGATAAGACTCCAGAATATATAAAGAAATGTTTCAATGGAAAAATGAAAAAAGCTAACACAGTAAAAATTGAGCAAATATTTTGAATGGAAATTTAAATAGTTTTCCAAAGAAAATATAAAAATGATTAACGAACTGACAATATGATGGGGTGGGCTTGGGCATTTTTTTTACTTGTAAGATTTCAGTGTATACCAAAACTATAAATGCCAAGACTTTTGTAGATATATCATTTATAAATTCTTTTAAAGACATTGGGAGGGAATGGGCATTTTGGTGTTCATGCATGTACATCAGAACTGTACATCAGAACTATTTTTTTTTAATTTTTGGGTCACAGATTGTGATTCGCAGTATTTATTCCCGTTTATGTTCTCAGAAATAATTCCTGGCGGTCCTTGGGGAGCCATCTGGGGTGGCAGGGATCAAACACAGGTTGGATGTGTGCAAGGTAAGTGCCCTACCCACTGCACTATCACTTCATCTCCAAACCGAAGAATATTAATACTATTGTAATGATGTTACTAAAATAAAATATCAATATAAAAATAATGAAATTTCTCACTTAGGAAATGCAACTCAAAACCACAGTGAGATAAAAATTTCATACCCAGTAAGATAGGTAGAATTTTTTTTTTTTTTTTTTTTAGGGGCCGGAGCGATAGCCCAGCGGGTAGGGCATTAGCCTTGCACGCAGTCGGCCTATGCTGGCCTGGGTTCGATCCCGGCATCCCATATGGTCCCCGAGCACCACCAGGACTAATTCCTGAGCAAAGAGCCAGGAGTAACCCATGAGCATTGCTGGGTGTGACCCAAAAAGCAAGAAAAAAAGAATTTCTTTTTACCCAGAGAGAGTATTTATTTTATTTTATTTTATTTTATTTTATTTTACAATTACAAAGATGTTCATGTTTGGGTTTCGGTCATACAGTGTTCCAGCACCCGGTCCCCCCATCAGGGCCCATTTCCCACAACCAGTAACCCCAATTCCTCCCCTCCCTAGCCTGCCTCTATAGCAGGTTCTTTTAATGAAAAGTGGTGCTGATAGGCTCATAGAAAAATGAAAATCTTTCCACTTTGTGATACAAATATAAAAACTGGACAACCACTAAAGAAAGCAAGTTTGTCAAATATTCAAAATGATGAACAAAATGATTGTAAGGCAGAGAAATTTATTCTATTTGGATATATGCCTCAAAACAATTGTTTATAACAGCACTATTCACAAGTAAAGCCAAAGTACTCACTAACAGATCAACAGATTTTTTAAATGTGGCATATCTGTACACTGGAATATTATTTAGCTATAAAAATGAATGAGTACTTAAAAACTTCAAAAACATGCTTAGTAAAAGCATGTAGACAACAAAGGTTCATTCTATATGACTTCATTTATATGAAAGAAATATTGAGACGAGGTAAATGCATTCAAACAAAAAAAATATAGTTGCCATGCTTTGGAGGGAGAGAGAATAAAGTGGATTAACTGCTTGATGAGAGGGGGTTCTCTAGAGGGTGATAAAAAATATTTTCAAACTAGATAGAGGGGCAGTTATGCAACATTTTACATCTTCTAAATTCTAACAAACTTACTTTATCACAGTCAAGTTTATGTTATGTGAATTTAACACTAATAAAAATATATGACCATCTATGAGCAAAGACTTAAAATTTCTCTTAATTTTTTACAAATTTTAATCTATATAACCAAAGTTATAGTTATAGTCTTCCAGGTGACCCAAACATAACCCAGAAAATATCACAAATAATACATCAATAATACATCAAAATATCACAAACATACATCAACGCCTCTGAGTTTGTTAAAAGTATTTGGATGTGCTCACTAACGTGGATGTTTATTATCATGTTCATCCAGAATTACACCACTCACTTCTACCCTTGTAGATAATACAAGCTATTTCAGCCCAGTGTTCTAACAGTGCTGGCTGTCATAGCATGCAGGTGTCCTTCCTCTCCCGCTCCCAACATGAAGTCACTTGCAAGATTTAGTGCGAGCCAATCTTCGATACAGCTCCAGATTACTCAGGTGATCCAAGTCACAACATACAGATGCCTGCTTCAAGAATTGTTTAATTTAAGCTAGAGATGAGAGAATACTTACCCTTTGGCCAATTAAATTTATAAAGGGAGTTTGGTACTGCCTTTACCCTCTCTCACCTTTAACACTTTTTGAGAGAGTGGAGTAGTATTCTGGGAAGGAATAAAGTAGAATATGGCTAAAACAAATCCTGAAGACACCACCTGGTGTACACCTGATGTTACACCTAGTGGTAACATCCTGGTTACAACTAACATGAAAGTCAAAACCACCAAATGAACTTTTTAAAGTATTCTTCCATAAACCATGTCAATCTTTTCCCTTTTGCCAGGTCTTTAGCAATTTTGGAGGACTTAGCCATTATTCGTAACTGCTGATTTTTCAACTGCAGAAAAACTCAAGAACTAGAGTTGCCATTTTGGTAACTATATTTTGGGTCTGTATTTTAGGGTTTGGGTGAAAAAAGCTCATGTTTCTGATCATATTTTCCTAAATTGGGTTATGGAAACTCCACGTAAGATGGTGTCTAGATTGAAGATATAAAATCAATGCAAAAATCTCCAGAAAACTACCTTAAATAAATTAAAAGCACATTCATAGACAAATCTATCCTAAACTCCAATGGTGACAAAGCCAACATAAGTTTCTACTATGTAATCTGTAACGTTAGTTACATAACTATTTGAAAACGCTGTTTGTTTTATTTATTTATGCAAGGTAAATAAAGCACACAGTATTTATTATATGACAGTCCTTTGTTGTGAAAAGCTAAGCTCAAGTTAGAATTGGAAATGAAATAGTTAACAGAAAATTTCCTGAAACCATATTGAGATGCACTTACCTAAGGGGAAAAGAAGAAAAGATAGCATCTTATATTACATTCCAAACTTTCTGAAAGAAAGGAAAAAACATTCATGTAAAGACCACTGATTAAAAACTACAAAGGTAGAAAGTTCACTTGCATAATTTTAATGATCATAGTAAGCAGATGAGGGAAGACATTACTAGTTGCATTAGTACCCACAGAGAAAATAAAACTCATACAATAATTTACCAAGGGTTACAAAAACAATATGGGATTCAGGTACTGTAGCCTCTTTTAAAAAAAATAATTCTGAACTTTAATTTTGATATGTGTGCCACTGAGAATTTGATCTAGATTAGGGTTGATAAATACAGAGCACATACTCCTTCGGTCCCCCACAGTATCCCTGACACCTAGTTTTAAAACAACAACAATAATTATATCATCCTCAGACAAGCCATGAATAAAAATCTTGTAAATAAGATATTCCAGAAAAAAACCTATACATTAAGTCAGAGGTCACCCTCATATTAGTTTTTTTTAATCCTGTTCCTTGTTCCTAAAATGTTAACACCTTTTCAGATCTCAGACCCATGCTAAGAAATTCAGGTAGTTATAAGTATACCTAAAGAATTCTTCCTACTTAGCATAGCAATATAACTAACCGAATACTGAAAACTTCCATCATACTGTCTATGGAGCCATTATCCCTCTAACAGAACCTCAGCCTCACAGACAGCAAAAGACTGGCAAAGCCAGGCCTCAGAGCAAAGGGAGGACAGAAACTGAAATGCCTATTGAAGTTAATGTCTATTTCTTGGCATTTTCAGACATGACAAGATAAGTTAAAATCTCATGATAGGAAGCACATCAGGAAAGCAATGGGAGTTTGAGTGTTTGGCCATCGGGGTGGCTGGGAAATGTCATCTGGGGGTGCTGGACCTCTCATTTCAGCAGGTTTAGTTCTCATTTTATCATTTTCACCCTCGGCTAAAAAAGAATATGCTAAGGTGATTTCAAGTAAAGCCACTAAAACCAGTCTTGATGAAAAAGTCAATATTCATTCTGAGTTATATTTACCAATGGCTGGGGTGGAATATAAGAGGGCAGAGAAGGGGAAGTAATGTGGTAATGTCATTTGGAGTGAGGTATTTTGCATAATCGAATTTTTTACCGATGTAGGGAATAGTGAAGAATGACATTTCAAAGGAGCACAACCAAAACCCAAGGCCAAGAAACAGAGTAGAGTTATCAAACTTGAAGATGCTTTGGATGAAATCTAATAACCAAGCGCTATAGGACTACCCCTTAGCAATAATTCTGTGCTTTGTGCTACCTTCTTTAGAATCCTACAACTACAGAATTTTTAGTCCAGAGGCTCTCAACATGGTATCAGTAATATATAATACAGTGAATCCTGTATGTAAATCTTTACAGATCAAAATCAACCCTAATGAATACCAAAAAAAAATACATAAACTTCCTTGATTCAAGTGTATGTATAGACCATAGTTTGGGAAGTTTGTTCTCGTCATTCTTCTTATTTGTTTGTTTTATTTCCTTTTTGGACCACACCCAGAGGTGCACTGGGACTTGTTTCCGGCTCCTCAAACAGGTAAGCCTCCTATCATGCGTAAGAAACCATATGCAGTTGCTAGAGATCAAAGCGGGTTGGCCGCACCAAGGCAAGTTAGTTAACTGCTGTATTACCTCTGTGGTCCCGCCTTTACCTCTTGTCCAGCGATTTTCTCCATAAAAACCTGGAAGTTTGTAGAATGCATTTTTTTCAAATCATTCAAAAACTAATACCTAAAATTTCCAAATAAGTAAATAGAAGCATAGAGAGGTCAAATTCCTTAATCAGTTTTTACTGGTTTTTTAGTGCAAAGTTTGAGGTCTCAGTTCATCATTTCCCTGAAATTTGTTTAATTCTACTTTACCAAAGTTCTTGAATGATTCCTCAGTGACAGGTGGGGTGATCCTTTTGAACTATAGGCATGCTTCTGTATACAACGTCTTCCTGACTTCATATTCTGGAACAGGTTCCTGTAATAGGATCTATAAAGTTTTCTACATGCATGATATAGTATGTGCAGGTTCAGTTTACAACTGGGCTAGTCCAAGGTTAATTTCTACTACTCAATGATGTGCCATTAAAAATCTGTGACCCTCTTGGAGTTTTGGTACCCTCTTATCTAAAAATAAGTATTGATGTGATGTTGTACTATAAAATGCATGCAAATCTAATACCCTTTTCGATCTAATAAAGAAAAATTAAATTATGTTGTTATGTTTGTTTAATTTTTTTCTTTTTCTTTTGCATCTCATCTGGCCCTTCTTTAACACTCCATCTTAATTTGTGATAGTGTATCCTTAATGGCAATCAGCACAGTGACAGTCTTTATTGACACAGTATTCAAATTCCAAAACTCAGGGAGATTAATAAAACTTTTTTTCCTATTCTAGCAAAATACAGTGTTCATGTATCTTGTTATTGGGTGTGTTTCCAAGTAGCTCCACCAGCTCCTAATGCCTCAGAATCTTCTTTAGATCTGACAATAGATAACAAAGGCAGGATTTTATTCACGAGGCTTAAAGGGACATGCATAGATTTTGAGCACCATCCTTTGTTAAAACTCAGTGACATAGCTCTATATAAGAGCAATAAGAAAAGAAATACAGAGTCAATAGATGTGACATGAACAAGATTCCTTGTCATATGTATGTGATATTCTACCTGTCTGCATTGAGAATTAACAAGTGAACACATTTCTAAGAGAAAATAGGTTGTCAATATGAATAGAAATAAGAAATTTGGGAAGTACTAATTTTCTACTCTTCAAACTTTACACAATAAAAATTTTATAATCAATTTCAAAAGATAATATGAAACAATATTTTTACATTTTTAATTTTTATTTTTTTTTCCCATGTTACCTTATATAAACATATATGGCTTACAAAGTAGCTCATGGTGATGTTTCAGACATTCAACACATCATCACTACCACTCCCACTACCATTATTTCCCATATTCTCAGCCCTCCCACTTAAGACTCCCCCTGCAGGGCCTCAATAATTTATTTCATATTGTTTGTTATAATGTGCTACAAGAATGATCAGAAAATGTTTCCTCAGAAGAAAGTTGGTGAAGATTACGATCTCACCTTGGTGCTATTAAGCCCTTTATAGGAGATTACTAAGATGTTAAAAGTACTAGCCTTCTGTGTTGATATTTTATTACTAGGCATTGGATACCCTCTACATTGTGTCCCTATCCAATCTAGTGTCATACTCCTGGTTTTATCAGTGTTGCTAAGGCTCTAAATTTTTAATGAAGTGATACAGACAGCGTTAAATTGTTAAGTGGGTGGACTTTTGGGATATGTGCATTACCACCACAGCTTGCCGAAGTGCAGGGAGATAGGGAGAGGTAGCCCCATCCTTGACTCCATGAAAGCCTGGAGACTTCAGTAAGAAATCCCACATGCCTGAGTTTTTCAACAGATTATTTTCTGGATGAGGCTCACGGCAAGCAGTGGAGTCCTGCTGAGAACATGGCAGTGACTGTGGAGTGTGCAGTTTTCGACTGTCAGGACTCTGGGCAGATGGGTGGGCACACCTGTCCCTCTGTGGGTACCGGATGATTCAGCATTGGGCAGGGTCTGGTCCGTCATCTCTGGAGATGTGTGATCTCTCGTGATTTAATTTTGAGTCTCTGGAGCATGACTAGTGAAAGAGACCCTTTAACTGAGATGTCTGGTCTTCTTTGAGATTTGTTTATGTGTCTCTGAAGGTTTGTCAAGCTTGTATGGTTGAGCCAGAGGAGTTTGTGGAGGGGAAATTGGTAAGAATTCTGGGGAAACAAAAATAGTCGTTATGGGGAAAATATTACTATTATGTAGTTCCTCATCTGTGAATTAATTTTCTAGCCATGACTTGATTTGAGTAATCCAGTAAGCACTAAAAAAGCAGGTGTTATCCATGATTTTCAAAAGTGATGTAATATGTAAATGGTTCCAAGTACATGTTTTACTCACGGGGCTTATGAGTACGAATGTTTCTCTCAACTCATGTTAGCACAGTTTATATGAGAGGGGCCCAAAAGTAACAGCTGGTATTTTCAGAGGCCAAGGCCTTCTATTTGGCCTGAACATCCATGTCTCACCATTGACCACAGAGTCTCCGGCTTTCTGTTTCTAACAAGGTAGCCCTGTTCACTGCCTACAGAATAGACCTAGATTCTACAGCCACTTACTAAAAGCAAATTTTTACTTTCTTTGTGGATTTCTATCCCTCTTCTCATCTAAGCACTATTTGTGCCTGGTTCTTCCCCTCAAGGAACAAAGCCAATTCTTCATCAAGTACTTTTCTTTATATAAATTATGCACCTCTAGGGGGGGCTTCCACTTGGAATCAGGGTCAGTGGATGGATAAAATCTAATTTCATCACTCTTACCAATGTCCCTCCAACTTATTGGATGAGGGAGGGAATGGGCCAAACCCAGCAGTGCTCAGGTCTTACTCTGGGCTCCTGAACTCAGGGATAAACTCCTGGCACAACTGGGAGGCCACATGTGGTGCTGGGATAGAACCTGGTTTGCCTTCATACAAAGCCTTACCTGATGTACTATTTCTTGACCCCTCAATCTTTTTATTAAAAATCTGTACCTCTAGGGGGACCTTTCATTGGTTCCACAGTCAGTGTGGATGGACAGAGCAGGTAATCAATATCCTAACAGTGATTTAATTCCTTGGAACTAATATCAGGAATGCTCTAGTCCATTATTGTCCTAGGGATTCCAACCAATTTAATTTTCAGTGGTTGCTGACAGACATTACCAACAAAGAGGTTAATGTCTTCCAATGGTGATACCTATAATCAAATATCTTATGAAAACACTGAGAAAAATAAATCAAATATGTACATCTGATACAGAAGTTCTAAAATTTGAAAGTAAACTTTTGTTATTATGAATCTTCAAGATAGGTTACAGTGTGCAATACTTCTTAAATTTATGTAATTTAAGTACCCTTGTCATCAGGGTTTCTTGTGGAACTAATGCTACTGGTGAGACTCCCGGGGAGAAATGGTAACCCAAACTACCATTTCTTGGGTGGGCAATTACACACATCACAAATGATTTTTATGTTGACTCACTCTCATGGCAGTAGTTTATTCAGAAGGAAGTAGATTTGCTTCATTATTTATGCAATGACAACTCTTAAAAACAACCACATATATAGTAAGCCTGGAGATGTTCTGTCTTCAAGAAAATATCTGTGCCCAGCTCCAATTAACTGAAGAATAAGAATACCAGCAAATAAGCTTCTGCAAGGTTTGTCTCTAACTGTGCAGAGCCACTTTGCTCAAGTCAAATCTTTACCAAAAGAAGTCTTTATTATAGGTATGGGGACACCCATGGAGACACAGCAGAAAAGATTATCTGAGTAACCTGGGACCCGGCCACAATAATGGCAGGGCACTAGGAGACTCCGTAAAGACTAATGCATGCCTGCCGTGATATGGCACCCACCAAACCTGTTAGCCAGAGTTTCAGATAGTGGACAATATGGGGAAGGAATAGAAAGCCCTAGGCAGTGACCAAATAGCAAAGTATTATTTTTTTTTTTTTTGTTTTCAGGGTTCCCTCCAGGCTCTGCACTCAGGAATTACTCCTGGTGGTTCTCGGGGGACCATATGGGATGCAGAGGATCGAACTTCGGGCTGGCACAGGCCAGCCACGTGCAAGGCAAATGCCCTACCTGTGGGCTATCGCTCCGGCTCCCATAGTATTGACCATAATATTCTGTGTTGGCTGCACAGTACTCCTAGAAACACTACAAACATCAGTTAAGGGATGCTTGTGCAAACTTTTTTCCTTTCCTTTGGAGGATAGCTATAAAAAGATATGTATCTTGCTAAATAAATGAGCTTTTCTCTGTGCAGATCTCCCTGAGGCTTTTAGTTCTTCTCCCTCTGTTTACTCTCCCTCACATCACCCCATAGACAGAAGAATTTGGCTGGGTCTGTGGTGCAAATAACCAAGGCCTTTGACATCATCCCAATAGCTGCCTCCACCTTTCAGTCCCCAGAACAGTCCCTCTCAGTAGCCAAGAATCAGGGGAAAGAGGATAGTAGAGAAACTGGAGATTCAATCATTTCAGCCCAATGTCAGACACTCTACATGCAATTTCACTTCTTGCCAAATTGTCACTTGTCACTTGTCTTCCGTTGTTCATCTATTTGCTCGCGGGCACCAGTAACATCTCCATTAGTTGGGAATGAGGTCCATTATTGTTACTGTTTTTGGCACATTGAATACACCATGGGTAGCTTGCCAGGCTCTGCCATGGCTCTGGATTCATCCCAGGGGTCCCAGTCTTTTCTATGTCAGACAATCAACCATCCAGGGCCTGAGGGACGAGCCTGGATTTAGACAAGTCTGTCTTCTGTCTGCCACCTGTTGACACAGCCCTGGCACTGCAGCCACACTTGGTAAAAACTCGAGGGGCAGTTTATCCTTGCCAAATTAATTTATCCTTGCCAAATTAACCAAAAAACTCTTCAGGCTAAGGTGCAACTTAACATTTTTCTGATCCAAGCTTCATTCCTCCTCACTTTTTAGCACAGCTGTTTAGACACAATAACTATCTTAGGTGGTAACCTTCACGTATCTCAGTGTCTAGTGCCAAAGAGTCCAACATGAGAATTATTAATCAGGAATGTTTTGAGGCAAAAATGCTAAGCGTGAGGTTTTATCATGTACCCTCAGCTAACAGCTGAAGATGCCATTATGGGTGGTAGCTAGAATAACATATTTCTAATCATCTAACTCATAAGATTTTTCACTGCATATAAATTGAAATTATGAACTAGTGAAATAGATGCATTTATGGATCAAGACATTAGAGATGGCTAGTTAAAAATAAGAGATGTCATAATAATGGTAGTGAAGACTTTTGACAATCAACAAAGGTGCGCTTGTACAGAAAGATGATGAGAGGGAAAGAGAAATTGATTATCGTGGTATGAAAGGGCAGAGGTCTCTTTGAATATACATAAATGACAGTAAAGAGCCAGCCACAATCTGGAGAGGCTGAAACTTAAACATGGTTACAACATAGTTAAATGTTTAGTCTAGGATGATGTGGTCAAAAAATCTAAATATTGGGAAAATGGCATTGAAACATGAAATAGGACACATAAGTGGATGTATAATTGCACATTGAAGGTATCAGTTGTGGGCAAAAGATTTATATGGAGTTTGATGTAAGCTGGTACTGACAACTTTAGTAAAGCATCTAAGGGTCTGTAGTAAGACTATTTATGCGGCTGCAATGAATAAATACATGCCCTCTACAACATACCCATGACATGTAAATGGGTAGAGTACCTACCACAGCGTCACAAATGGCTATGGGTACAACTATCGATAACTTATCACATATGGGAGTATATTTGGAAGAGAATATGATACATCAGACCTCATGAGCTTACATTGTGATGTCATTGTATCGCCTCTCTGAACCTATGTCTGTGTAACAGACTTCTGCTGCTCAAATAAAGGAGGAGGGAAACTTCGAGTCTGGTTGATAGATAAGCTGACTCTGTGAGTGCAGCTATGCTATTTTCAAAATCACCTGATGTGCTAAAAGTCCTTTTGTTATAAGAATACCGCTGGGAATTCATACCTAGTCACATACTTTTACTGTTACAAAGAAGACACTGCCAAGGAGAATGTCTTAAGATAGAATTAAATACTACAAACAACTGCTCAGGAATCTAGTAAGGAAAGTAGCTAGATCATGGATAAACAGATTTAATTGTGTGAACGGATATATGGCCATGGCATAAAAGTATGAATGCTTTTTAAAAATGTATATGTGTGTGAGTGTTTTTAAATACCTAATCAAAGCATTATCTTACCTAGGTTGAACTTTAACATTTCTCTGCTTCTGGCCACAACAAAATGGGCAAAATGAGATATGCACTATGTGGTCAATATTATGGTCAACAGAGGTTATTATGCAGCAAACTCAAAAGCACGTGATTCCATTGGTCAAAAATTGATTTAGGTTTTATAGCAGAGCAATAATGCCATATACCATCAGTTGTATTGCTGAGGACAACTTGCAGAAGCTTGGACGACAGCTCATTCCTAAACCTTTTTCTAAACTCTCCTCATTTCTCTCAGGAAGGGAGGCCTCCCTGGTTCACTTGAGAAGTGTATGTAGATGATTGTATATGTGTAAGAGGATCTATGGCATTCGGTGTGGCAGAGAAAAAGGGACATTGGGCCCAGGGTGTTATGGCCAATTCCTCAACAAATAAACTTTGAGTGCCTGGGTTCAGAGGGCCTCTTTTTAGCAGATAATTTCAGTTCTGTACTTTTTACATCTAGCTTCAGTTGATAGAGAGCAAATTGAGGTCACACATTCACATGTAGATTAAATGTCTGCTGAGTGAAGCACATATAATGACACCGCCATTTGGGCTCAAAGTGCAAGGCTAATTTAGTGAGTAGTATTGCTCCCTTTGTTAGCTTTCTCAGATAGGACTGAAGCTTACAGGCATGCTCTGAGGTCAATTTTTCCATTCTTACAATTCGTTTTCTTCCTCTCTTCTTTAAAGAGATGTATTCTTACAGCCATTTACCTCAAACACTCATCTCAGTATCTGTTCCCAAGAATCCAACTCCCGTACTTCTCATACAAGCTGTGAGAACAGGCAATATATTACTAACAACAGATAGTAATTTTCAATGAGCCATGACTTTCCCGTCTCATTAATTTCATATTTCTGCATCTCATTTTTACTCCTGAGGAAAACAATAAAGTTGTTATATAGTCTTCTTGTTGTGATTTTATTATCTGTACTTTATTGATAAAGGAATTGGGAGGCATAAATAGTTCAGGCATTTTACTAAGGTCACATTTCTAGTACTCAACTTTCTATGAGCTTCATCACTATATCTACCTATCTGTCTATATTAAAAGTATTAATTCCATGAGATTATAATATTATCTTGAAGAGTTTTTAAGTAAATTCTGTGACACAACTCACAAATAAGGAAGTCATCAACTGCCATTATGTCCTTTAGGAACTCCTACAGGAAAGAAATAATTCAATTGAGTAGTTTCAGACAGAGTAATAACCATTCATAAAAAGTATGATATAGATACAGAGAAAAACATAAGAAATTATTCGGCCCCCAGGAGTAAAGCTACTAGATTTTCCCCTACTCCCTGCGAATAAAGGTGTGTGATGTTATTGCGGAGAAAGCTTTCACCTGGGCTATGAACTCTCAAACACAGAGAGAGGTCTCAAAAAGAAAGCATTTCAAGCAAGATCTATGATGCCGGAAATTGATAGGGATTGAAATAATCCAGAAAATATGTACAAACGTCCTCTTTTCTCTCATCCCTACATTCTCTGATCTTCTTCCGCATTATATACAAACCAAATCAAACTCAGAAGTCCATATTTCTGTCTCTCTGCCACTACAGTGAAAATAGCATGTTGAGTCATATGTTAGAATGTAAACAGAAGCCGCCATTCTAGAGTAATTACAACAAATCAGATGGCAGGTGGGGGCTGGAACCAAGACTACTTTTAGTTTTTGGCAAAGCAAAAACTCTGAAATTGAATTTTAAAACCTGTGTCCCATGTTTTCTAATCTAATAGCTTAACAAGACATTTAATTTTACACTGGCCCATAATGGCAGAATCATAATTTATATCTCACATGCATTCCTAAAATTGAGGTCCTCACTTGCTTCCTTTTTCATTTTCCCAGCTGAAAAGTTCTTCGGTTTTGAAAGTTGGGGTGAGACAATTCACTCCCATGTGCAGCAGAAAGAAAGTGGATGCAGAGTCATATAATTGTAAAGTATCTTGAGATTGGGGCGTTGATACTACTACTGGTACATGATTGCATGAACCTTTGGACCTGCTCATCTTCACACCACATGCTAAATACATGTGTGTATGGCAATGCTTGGTATAGCAATTGCTGAGCATCAAGTAGCAAGCATTGCTGAGTACTTGAGAGTACATAGAGGCTCCAAAAGTAGACCTAGTGGTCTCTATAGCACTAATGCCAGCCACAGCTGTCTCTGAGCTGTCAATCCAACTTGAAGAGTGATAGTCTTAGAGTAACTTGAATCCTCTGGGAGCACTGCTTCTGAGATCCAAATATAGAGAGAGAGAACCCCATATGTTAGAACCCAAATTCAGACAACCCTTACTTTGACTTAATTACTTCCTCCAAGATTCTATCTAAACAGTCACAGTCTAAGTTTCTAGAGATTGAAGCTTCAAAATATAAATTTTGAAGGGACAATTAATCCTCAACATTTCTTTGGCATAATTTTGATTCTGCCACTCCAGATAGGAAAATATGCTCAGAATTTGGAGTAAGAGGATTCTTTTTTATTCTTCCAGCATTGACTTGGTAGTATTAAGACATGATATTAGTCTCCCCGATATTTTTTCTCCTTGAAGACCATCATGGCAAAATTATATGATCACACCAAAGAAGTCAAAATGAAGAATTCAGAGAAACTGCATCTGAATATATTATTTGAACCTCATAATACTCTGTATCAAAGATGCTGAGTCAATACATTTCCAATGGAAAGCTTGGGTTCATTTGAGTTGAGTATCAAAAACCATAAGTAGCATAATCTATTTTACTTTTTACGCTTCACACAGTTGCCTCTAGAATTTTGTCTTCACAGATAGATGTTAACATGCTGGCATTTACTATGTCAAGATTATTTTTCCTCAGAGAGTCATAAATTGTAAGTCAACTCTCACTATTGTGACTCTATATATTGCCAACATATAATGAAAGTTATCAGATATGTTTCATCCATAACCTGTAATTTTCACAATATCTCAAATCCATGTATAAATAAATGGTAAGCCAGTCAATGACTCTACTATAAGTTCCAGAGAAGATCCCTGGGTTTCTGAAATATCATCATTTTCAGATAAACTTGAACAGTTAAACAGTAGGTTTTAGGTATTTTGAAAAGAAAATACAGCCCACTTTCTCTTCACTTTACTGAAACTAATGAAGCGATTCTCCTAAGTAAA
>JAJIBD010001089.1:0-34346 GCA_021461705.1 Cryptotis parvus | reverse complement strand
GTCAAGCTTGCTAAACGGTGCAGAGAAGCAATAAAAGAAGACCTCAAAGACAGAAGAGCAGAAATACTGGAAGATGCAGCAGAAGCCGGGAAAAGCATTCGTTACTGCCCACCTGTCCTTCGCCAACTATAAGACCAAGATGACTGCCTCCGACGCCCTGATGGATCTATCACATCTTCCAGAAAGGCAATGGAGAAGATTATCCGTGACTTCTACTCAGATCTCTTTGATAGCCACATCCACCTGCTCACATACCAAATTCCACAGGATGGATATGTTATTCCCAACGTTCTCCCTTCTGAAATCTGACATGCCATCTCGTTGGTAAAGAAGGGAACAGCACCAGGCCCAGACAAAGTCAGACCCGAACACCTGAAGAATCTGCCGTTGGTACTCATCAATACACTAGCTCGGCTCTTTACACGCTACCTGTCTGAATGCAAGGTGCCCTCCCAATGGAAAACCAGCAGGACAGTTCTACTGTTCAAGAAGGGAGACATTCACGACATTGGCAACTATCGCCCCATCTGCCTGTTGTCTGTCATCTACAAGCTGTTTACACGAGTCATCCTGAACAGGATTAGCAGAACACTAGATGAAGGATAACCATGCGAGCAAGCAGGCTTCCGGAAAGGATTCAGCACAATCGACCATATCCACACAGTAACCAAGCTCATCGAGGTTTGTAGAGAGTACAAGATGCCACTCTGTCTCACGTTCATTGATTTACAGAAAGCCTTTGATTCTGTGGAGACTGAAGTGGTCATCGAAGCCCTAGCCAAACAGGGAGTTCAAACCCAATACATCAAGATCCCTCGTGAGCTGTATTACGGATTCACCACCAGGATCTCACCATTCTACAAAGAAGTGATCATTGGTTTAAAAAGAGGAGTTCGACAGGGTGATACCATTTCACCAAAACTCTTCAGCGCCACCCTCGAGAACATCATGCAACAATTAGAATGGGAAGGAATGGGAGTGAAGATAGATGGTCGGCAACTACACCACCTCCGCTTCGCTGATGACATCATTCTAATAACACCAAACATTAGCCAAGTGGCACAAATGCTGACTGACTTCGACCAAGAATGTGGAAAGATAGGTCTGCAGCTGAATCTGAAGAAAACTATGTTAATGAAAAATGAACTAGTTCCTGAGGCCCCATTCACTCTCAATGGAACAAACATCTCTGAATGCAGCAGTTATGTGTACTTAGGTCGAGAAGTCCACATGATAAACGACCTAAAACCTGAGCTGCGCAGGAGGAAGAGGGCGGTATGGAATGCCTTCAAAGGCATTGAAGAAATAGCTAAAAGGACAAAGAACCTCCGGCTCCAGGTACATCTCTTCGACTCCACCGTTCTCCCTGCATTAACATATGCCTCAGAGACTTGGGCCCTACGAAAGCAGGATGAGAATGCTATTTGGGTCTCCCAGAGAGGAATCAAAAGAGCTATGCTTGGAATATCACGTCTCACTCAAGTGAGTGAAGGAATCCGGAGTTCTGACCTCTGTCGCTATTCCAGAATCAGGGAAGCTGTCTCGTTTGCCAAGGCTTCGAAAATCAGATGGGCTGGACATGTAATGCGATTTGGAGACAACCGCTGGACTAGAGCCATTACCGACTGGATCCCACGGGATGTCAAAAGATCACGTGGCCACCCACCTACAAGATGGTCAGACTTCCTTGTCAAGACCCTGAAGGAACGGTTTGAGGCTCTTCATATTCCTGAATCAACCAGATGCCATTGGGCTACATTGGCACGTGATAGGGTCCAATGGAAATGTTACTGGCGCCCGCTCGAGCAAATCGATGAATAACGGGATTCAAGTGATCAAGTGATCAAGTCTCTCCTGCTAGGGCTTCCCACTCATAATCTACGCCTAGTAACTCAAGTTTCTTAGTTACCCAACATCCTTGTGTGTGTGTGTGTGTGTGTGTGTCTGTGTGTGTGTCTGTGTGTGTGTCTTGTGTGTGTCTGTGTGTCTGTGTGTGTGTTGGTTTGGTTTGGTTTGGACCCATACCTGGAGGTAATCAGCATTTACTCCTGGATCTTCACACATGGATTACTCTTGGCAGAGCTCAGGGGACCAATGGGGTGCTGGAGATTGAATACGGGTCAGCTGCATGTAAGGTTAGTCCCTTACCTGCTATAATATATCTCCAGCCCCTTAAAATTATTTTTGCAGCTCTTGGCTTGTTGATTTATTTATCTTTCTCGAATCCCAGAACTCAGTTTCACCCCACTATTCTCTTCCCGGTATATTCATTCATACTTCAGAGTTGTCTCGAAGGCTCACTGTCCCCAGAACTCACACCCATTTCCTACATATTTAGACTTCACCTTGTTTGTCTCCCTCCTCGGTGTTTTATCTGTTTTATTACACAGGTAAGCATTGCCTTCTGCCATAAAGCTTTACTTTTCCATTCAGCGAAATGATATGGGGAAAAGAAAAGTATAAGTAGTGTATGATGCGTGCAAATATTTGAAAGAGCAAATAAGAAAATGGGCATTTACATGTTAGGGTTTTTGGCATGCATAACATATTATTAGAAATATTTGTGAGTCACTTTGTCCACAAAAGGCAGTTCAGTCCAGAGGGGGACGAAATAGTCAGTTACTCCTGTTTGCCATAGTTTATCTTCATGTCTGTTTAATGAAGATCCAGAAATACCAGTTCTCAGGATTAATACTGCCCTGTAGCAACAGACAGGTTAACTGCTTGGATCTCCAACTGCCCTGTTTCTGGCACAAAGAAGAGAGCCAGCATGGATGAAAAGAGCACAATAGCAATCAATACTGGCCTTTCAGACCTATGGGGAGTCAGAGTAAGTTCATAGTGGGTAGCTGTAGCTCCCGAAACACTGATGAAAATCTGCCAACTTTGGGGACTGAAGAGATAGTGTAGCAGGTAAGGTGCTTGCTTTGCACACACCCCACATAGATTTGATTCCCAGGATCCCATATGGTCCCCTGAGCACTGCAAGGAGTAATTCCTGAGTGCAGAGCCAGGAATGATCCCTGAGCACCTCCAGCTTTGATACACAAAACTTTAAAAAAAGAAAATAATCTGCCAATTTTCAGTTTTACTCAGTGTCGACTCTGTTAGGCTGACTTAGATAAAATAGGGGATTGATCAATTTATGGAGGAAAATCATGAGCAAAAGCCCCTCATTTAATTTTTCTAGTCATTGTAGGGGAATCAAGTGTGAAGTTCTTAACTATCTGTTAGTATGTAGCTAACAGGTAGTTAAGAAATGCTTGTGTCTTAGGATTATTTTCATTGCTATTAAGCACAGCAGAATTACTCTCTCATAGGAGGGAGCATGGTTAAGTGGTTATCCAGAGGAAACATTCTCAGTAACATGAGTAGTTTTCCTTGCTTTGCTTCAAACTGTTTTAATGTTTTGGGGCAAGTAATTTATTTGATTGGCCCTCAGTTTTCTTTGTTGTTAATTGAGTAGAGATGGGGTGAATTAAAGTAAGTAGCACAGCGGGTAGGGAGCTTGCCACACATGCGAGATACCAAGGTTTGATCCTTGGGATCTCATATGGTCCCCTGAGCACCCCCAGAAGTGATTCCCTAGTACAGAACCAGGAGTAACCCCTGGAGCATTACCATAGTCTCTCCCCAAAATCTTGTTACTTCTTAACTTCAAAACTACAATGACTGCTCTCTGATGTATTGGGTTTGGAAGTATACTTCATTTGCTTCTTTAAGTGATAATAGAAAGAACTAAGAGTCTGAAATGTAGGCACAATACATGTTTTGTAGCTAGGAAGATTTAACAAAACCCTTGTAGTCTTGAAAAGGCACCTTGATGGCTCATAAAATCAACACAAATATATACTAACTGTTGATATAATGTAAGATCTTCATATTAAATCCATAGTGTTAAAATTCTATAGCAAGCCCTTGAAAATCAGGGGTCTAGCTTAGATTATCTGTCATGGCTCAGAATCAGAAAGTATGGATCAATGCTTATCTCGGAGATGAAGAAAAAATGTCTTGCTCATAGCAAATCCTCAAACTCAAGGAGATCAGTTGGAGAAGAGGGCGAATTTTGATGAGCAGACATTGTTGCAAATGACTTGGAAGATGGTAACAAAAGGATGGTAGAAGCAGAGAGACAGAAGATGTACAGAAAAAAAAGCAACAAGGAATAGTATATCAGTGGTCGTAACTGCATAAGGGACAACTGTGAATTGTAATAAAAACAATAAGCCCCTGGAACATGTGTTTATAAATACACATACGTATAAATATAGAATTATATGAGTCTGACAAAATAAATTTATAATATATAAACATATATTTCAACTTAAAACAAAGTTGAAGAACTCTTGCATCTGGGCAGGGTAGAGAGAGTAACAAATCTTTATGGATACTCCTAAAAGTCTAAGGTAACAACGAGAGCAAATTTGGTTGGAAAAAAGATGTTTTGATTTGGGACATGTTACTTGGTGATGTTAGAAAGCTTTGATTTTCCTGTTATTTTCAGAAGTAAGGCATTTTGTTCAAACATTTAAGTGTTTAGTCAAAATATAGATGATTTTAAATACCCTTATAGAAATACATATTGACATTCTTGGTCAGTCTTGGAATTCATTCTGAAAGATTGGGTTTGGTGGGTGTAAAGCAATTTCCTTAAGATTACAGGTTTAGGTTTTCCAAGGAGACAGACATGGGGCAGAGCTGCTACTTGCTCTCCCTGTGCCCAGCCGCTCACGCCCAGGAGGGATGGCAGGTTCTAGCCCTGGCCCTCCACCCCAGCAGAGCCTTGCAACAAGCCAGACGACCCCCCCACTCCATAAGGGCCTCCATTTTCCACATCCGACTTCTCTCTCATCAGAACTCCACCCAGCAGACCAGCCTATCACAGCCCGGCTCAGCCCGGCTCATCGAGATCCACCCTGCTGCAGTCTTTTTAATCCGGCCCAGGTATGCTGATCCAGAGACAGACATAGGGCAGAGTTGCTACTTGCTCTCCCTGTGCCCAGCCGCTCATGAGGTACCCAGGTGGGATTGAGGGTTCTAGCCCTGGCCCGCCACCCCAGCAGAGCCTTGCAACAAGCCAGACGACCCCCCCACTCCATGAGGGCCTCCATTTTCCACATCCGGACTTCTCTCTCATCAGAACTCCACCCAGCAGACCAGCCTATCACAGCCCAGCTCGCGCGGTTCATCAATAAATGCTGGACTTAGAGATGACTACAAGAGTATGCTACCTGCACGGAAGAGCCTGGCAAGCTACCCGTGTTGTATTTGATATGCCAAATACCAGTAACAATTATAGACCTCATTCCGGAATGGTTTGAGGCTCTTTATGTTCCTGGAGCAAGCAGATGCCCTTGGGCTCTACTAGCATGAGACAGGACATATGGAGATGTTACTGGGGCCCACTCGAGCAAATCGATGATGACCGGGAAGACAGTGATACAGTGATACAGGTTTAGAACTAAATTTTTTAATGGTCTCCAAGTAGATAAAAAAAAATCTTTCTTGGGAGTGGTCACAGAGAAAAGGATTTTTAAGACTTCCTAATCAGTAAAGTAAACGGAGTTATCTCAGAACATATTTTCAATATAATATACCTTTAAACCAGCTTCACACTTACAGCTCAACCCACTGGAAAATTCTCTCAAGCTTGTATAAAATCAATATCTCCATGTCCTTTGTCCATAAAAGAATCAATTTCTTTTGCTATTACTGTCATTTCATGTAATCAAGGTAATGATAATTTGAAGTGATAAATTACTACAGAAAAGTAACTGTATTAATTTTATTATCAGCAACATGATTTGTTGTATAACACAAATTATATTTTCTATCCTGAGAATAGAAATTGTTGGTAAAAGAGAAGCAAATGAACTGCTTCTCTTTTACTAACAATTTCTACAACATTCTGAGAAGTCTGTTATACATGGAGACCAAGGATCAGACTGAGGATTGTAGAGAACACAATGTTGTTCTTCCTGCTTACTTCAGTTTTTCACTAAAACACAGGTTTAGCTCTTGTTTGGGCTTTGACATTGCTTAGTATTGGCAACTGATTGATGTAAAGAAAAATATTTCAAAATTTTCATTGGGGAAAGAAACAATAGAAAAATTCAATACTTTCATTACTTTCTCCTTTTCTCTTTTTCTTTTTTAAAATAAAATAGACATGACCTTTTCTTCTCTGATTGCTATGGCAAGTACTTCCAGTACTATATTGAATAAAAGAGGTGAGAGAGGGCAACCTTGTCTTGTCCCTGATCTTAGGGGGAAGGCTTTCAATTTTTCCTCCATTGAGAATGATACTTGCTGTGGGCTTTTGGTAGATGGCTGTAACTATCTTGAGGAAGGTTCCTTCTATTCCCATTTTTTGTAGGGTTTTAATGATGAATGGGTGTTGGATATTGTCAAATGCTTTTTCTGCATCTATTGATATGATCATATGGTTTTATTTTTTCTCTTATTGGTATGATGTATTATGTTGATTGACTTGCGAATGTTGAACCATCCTTGCATTCCTGGGATGAATCCTACTTGGTCATGATGTATAATCTTTTTGATGAGTCTTTGGATTCTGTTTGCTAGTATTTTGTTGAAGATCTTAGCATCTGTGTTCATCAGGAGATTGGTCTGTAATTTTCTTTCTTTGCAAGGAAGAAGTCAAGTTATCACTATTCACAGATGATATATTATACCTAGAGAACCCTAAACTCTCTACCAAAAAACTCCTAGAAACAATAGACGCTTATAGCAGAGTAGCAGGGTACAAAATTAATACCCAAAAGTCGGTGGCTTTCCTGTAAACAAATAACAAAATAGAGGAAAGTGACATAAAGAAAATGATCCCATTCACAATTGTGCCACAGAAAACGAAATACCTAGGAATCAGTTTGACGAAGAATGTAAAGGACCTCTACAACGAGAATTACAAAACATTACTTCAAGAAATAAAAGAGGACACAAGGAAGTGGAAACACATTCCCTGCTCATGGATCGGGAGAATCAACGTGGTCAAAATGGTAATACTCCCTAGAGCTTTATACAGATTCAATGCCATCCCTATAAGGATACCCATGACATTCTTCAAAGAAATTGACCAAACACTTCTTAAATTTGTATGGAACAATAAACCCCCACGGATAGCTAAAGCAATCCTTGGGAAAAAGAAGATGGGAGGGATCACCTTTCCCAACCTCAAACTCTACTACAAAGCAGTGGTAATTAAAACAGCATGGTATTGGAGTAAAAACAGACCTGTGGACCTATGGAATAGAGTTGAGTATCCTGACAACCAATCTCAAACACATGAACAATTAATCTTCAATAAAGGAGCAAAAAGTATAAAATGGAGCCCTCTTCAACAAGTGGTGCTGGGAAAACTGGGCAGCTACATGTAAAAAAATGACCTTGGACCTCTGTCTAACACCAGGTATGAAAATCAGATCAAAATGGACTAAAGATCTCAATATCAGACCTGAATCCATAAAGAAAATTGAAGAAAACATAGGAAAAACCCTCCACGACATTGAAGCTAAGGGACATCTTCAAAGAAGAAACACCACTAACAAAACAACTAAAAGAAAAGATTATCATATGGGACTACATGAAGCTAAAAAGCTTCTGCACCTCAAAAGAAACAATGACCAAGATACAAAGACAGTCCACAGAATGGGAAAGAATATTCACACAATACCCATCTGATAAGGGGTTAATATCCAGGATATATCAAGCACTGGTAGAACTTTACAAGAAGAAAACAGCCAACCCCATCAAAAAATGGGGAGAAGAAATGAACAGAAACTTTGAAAAGGAAGAAATTCGAATGGCCAAAAGACATATGAAAAAATGCTCATCATCACTAATCATCAGAGAGATGCAAATCAAAACAACAATGAGATATCTCACACCACAGAGATTGGCACATATCCTGAAGAGCAAGAACAACAAATGCTGGAGTGGATGCAGGGGAAAAGGGACTCTCATCCATTGTTGGTGGGAATGTCGACTAGTACAGCCTTTTGGAGAACAATATGGACATTCCTCCAAAGACTAGAAATCGAGCTCCCATTTGACCCAGCCATACCACTCCTGGGAATATACCCCTGGGAAGCCTAAAATACGCAGCAGAAACACCATCCCTACTTTTATGTTCATAGCAGCATTATGCACAATAGCCAGAATCTGAAAACAACCAAAGTGTCCAAGAATCGATGAGTGGATAAAGAAACTTTGGTATATTTACACAATGGAATACTATGCAGCGGTCAGAAAAAATGAAGTTATGAAATTTGCCTATAAATGGATGGACATGGAGATGATCATGTTGAGTGAAATTAGCCAGAAGGAGAGATACAGATATAGAATGACTGCATTTATTTGCATTTATTTGCATTTGTGTTACTGCCCCTCGAGGTGTTGCAGGTGTGGCTGTGGTGCCCGGCTGCGTTGGCAGGTGGCAGACAGGAGACAAGTTTGTCTACACCCAGGGCTCTGCCCTGTGGGCCCTGGATGGTTGATGATCTGACATAAAAAGAGACTGGGTCCCCTGGGATGAACCCAGAGCCACAGCAGAACCTGGCAAGTTACCATGGCCTATTGACATGCCAAAAACAGTAGCAATAATGGACTTCATTCCCAACAAATGGAGACATTACTAGCACCGCTAGAGCAAATCGATGAACAATTGGAAGACAAGTGTCAAGTGACAAGTGATTGCCAGGGTATAGGGCCACGTTTTGTCTGCCAAGGTCCAAGCTGTGTGACCTCAGGCAAGTGATTTAACCTCCTGAGTCTCAGTTTTCTCATCTGAACGATGGGAGCAGTCCTCTGAAAGGCTAGCTCATATCAGGCAGAGTACTCTGTGTGCTCTTGACACTTGAGGGCTCTATGGCTGTTGCTATATAGACCATGGGAAGGGGCGGAGAGGGGTTGCTACTCAGAAACTTTCCCCCCACCCTTTGCTCCACCCCCTTGGCCCAGTTTCTCCCCACCATTCTCTTCCCAATGCAATCTTGGGCACCGGGCCCTGTATTAGCAACGTCATCTAAGGATAAACAGTAATAACTGTAGTGGTCTCAAACCTGTTATTACTGTGACCCACAGACAGTGATTTTATATAGTGACCTAAGACACCTATACACATAGATAAAATAGAAATAAGGGCCAGAGTCATTTAATAGTGGGTAGGGTGCCTGCTTTGCACATGCCTGACCTGGGTTCAATCCCCAGCACCATATACGGTCCCTGAGTATCGCCAGGAGTGATTCCTGAGCTCAGTCAGCAGTAAGCCCTGAGCAATGCCAAGTATAGTCCACAAACGAAACGAAAAGGAGGATATTCGTGAAACAAAACTTATTCAAGTGTGATGTATTCTCATCTACTCTGTCTCTTCCTTCTCTGTACAGAGCAGGGGTGGAAAACCTTTTTCCTGCCAAAGGTCTTGGGCTATTTATACTATCATTTATGGGTCATAGACAGGCCACAGGCAATTTACAAGAACAATATCTCTGTCCCATCATGTACTGGGGTCAAACCACAAACTCCATGCGTGTTCAGCTTTGATGTTCAATCCCCGGCTCCGGTATGGAGAAACAGGTGAGATATATTGCAGCCTGGAGAAGTAATGCAGGGATTTAAGTGCTTGTCGCATTACTCTAACCCTGGTTTGAATCCCTGGCACTACATATGCTCCCAAGGCACCCAGAAATCATTCCTGATGAGCCAGAACCAGACCTAGCTCCCAAGTACTGCTGTGGGGTCACAAGACACACACGTACACACAAAAAAGATATATATGATATCACCAAAAGGGAGGGCCACTAAATTAATGAAATAGTGCATTAAAATGCCCAGTGTGGAATCTACTCTGGGAAACCAAAAATACGCAGCGGAAACACCATCCCTACTTTTATGTTCATAGCAGCATTATTCACAATAGCCAGAATCTGGAAGCAACCAGAGTGCCCGAAAATCGATGACTGGGTAAAGAAGCTTTGGTACATCTACACAATGGAATACTATGCAGCTGTTAGGAAAAATGAAGTTATAAAATTTGCCTATAAATGGATGGACATGGAGAAGATTATGTTGAGCGAAATTAGCCAGAAGGAGAGAGACAGATACAGAATGACTGCATTTATTTGCATGGCATAAATATATATATCTACACACTGTCGTGTGGGTAGCATTCTCTCATGGAAATACATATATGAAAAACAAATATTATGCATTATTGATTACTAAGGAAATACAAATAAAAGCAATGGGACACCACCTTATACCAATGATACTAGCACACATCAAAAAGAACAAAATCAACCAGTACTGATGTGGATGTGATGTCCCCTTCCCACCTTGCTTTCTTCCCATAACCCTGCTGACCTACCTGTCACCTAGTCTTACCAACTAAGGCAGATGTCTTACCAACGTAACTACCACTCTATTCTCTAAAATATGTCCTTGTCAAAGGTAGAAACTATCACAAACGTGTGGGAGTCAGAAGCTAGGTAAGACAGAGAATGGAACAGTATGCTAATAATTGTTGAAAGTGCTGATACCAACCTAGAGCTGAGCATTAAATACAGGCAAAAGATACACATGACAACCTGTTAATGCATGTATTGTAATCCACAATGTGGAAGGGAAGAAAAAGAAAAGAGAGAGAGAGAGAGAGAGAGAGAGAGAGAGAGAGAGAGAGAGAGAGAAAGAGAAGAAAGACAGAGGAGGCTGAGGGAGAGGAATCGGGGGACATTGGTGGTGGAAAATGGGGACTGGTGGAGGTAGGCGTGCTGGAACAATGTATGACCAAGCCCAAATATGATCATCTTATGAACATCTTTGTAACTGTATTTCTCACGGTGGTATAATAAAATATTTTTTAAAAAAAGAAAAGAAAAGAAATTGTAATAGCGTATTTAAAAAATCTTTGATTAACACTAAAAAGAGGTTTTGGATTTAATGTTTTTATTTATTATTATTATTATTACCTCTGATTCATCCTTGGGAATTGTAAAATAAAAATGATTTGAACTCAAGTTAGATAGAGGGTTTAGTACCAAATTCAAAGTCAAAATTTAGTAGCGAGACTTACACGGCACAGATGTATTGGTTTGTACTGGTATTATTATCATTGACTGATCTTTTGTTGTTCTCACTAGTCATTTGTCTTTTATAGGAATAAAACAGATTTTAAAGAAAAAAATTAAAAAATAGACATGATATTGCCTTTCAGTTCTATGGTATGTTTGATATTTTCTTTAGCAAATGAGTAGAAAGAATAATGAGGGGTCAATTCAAATAGCTTCTTGGGTGTTCCTTTAAATCATTAATGCACCCTCTTGGTATGTTGACAGGGAACTTTAGTTAGCTCCAGTGTTAAACAATGTATGAAGAAAAGGCTCACATACTCTGGTGTGCTGTCTGGCAACATGCAATAGTGTCAACAGTGTGTAGTCACTTCTGTTTGAAGAGAGGAGAGAAATGCTAGCATCTTCTTGTAGCAAGGCAGTGTCACAAATATCTTTCTGTCCTTTGGTATTTTAGATTCAAGCCAACAGAAAAAAAGGCACTTCAATAAACATGCTGAAACAAAAGTGAGAATACCAGCAGGGATACCAGCATAAAACAAAAAGGAATTAGAATACAAGTTCAGGGTATGTGGCAAAGCAGGGAGAATAATAAAATCTAAGCTCCTTAGGGCAGTGAAGAGCACTTTGGGAAGCTTCTCAAAAAGAAGTTTGTTATAAACAGTTATTTGAGGTTTCCATCCACTTGCATTTGTAAGGCAGACTGGCTACTGATAAAATAAATATGCATATAAAATTCATATTATAAACCATAATCTCACAGGAGGAGACAGAAAAATATACTTTTTTTGAACTAGCAGAAGATTTTTAATGTAATCATTACAGACAAGGCTTATAAACTGATATGAAGGGGGAAATGCACAATATTTGCAACAGTTTGTAGTAAAATTTTATATTGATAAGACACAGGATATCTTCATCATCTCAAAATTCTGCTCAAAAAATTATATTTTAATTACCAAAGAAAACAATTAGTCTACAGTAATCTGAGGAGAGACCATGTTAACCAAGGAATATTACCTACACTAGAAAAAAAAAAAAATCCTGTGTCTCTGATATCATGCATGACAGATACAATATTATTCCTATAGTATTTTTTACTGTAAAATTTTTTCTAAAAACAAACAATTTTTTCAGGTAAAAATTGTTTACCCTAAGTCCAATCATGAAGAGTGATCAGATTAGTCTATATTAAGGATAATCTATACAACTAGTCTACTCTTTTAAAATGCTGGCATCCTAAAAGATAAAATAGAAAATGAAGAACTATTCCAGATTAAGAAGATTAAAGAACTGTGACAACCAAGTTTTCAGATTTTTTATCTTAAAAATATAGTATCCCCACATGATAACATCTAAGTATATGTATTACAATCCACAATATGTAAGAGAAGGAAGAGAGAAAGAGAGAGAGAAAGAGAAAGAGAGAAAAGAGATAAAGAACCTGCCATAGAGGCAGGCTAGGGGAGTGGGGAGGGAATTGGGGACATTGATGGTGGGAAATGGGTACTGGTGGAGGGATGGGTGCTGGAACACTGTATGGCCAAAACCCAAACATGAACATTTTTGTAATTATTTATCTCATGGTTGTATAATAAAATATATTTAAAAAAAGAATGGGTAAAAAATAGTTTCCCTAAATCTCAAAATTAAAACAAATGAGCAAGTTTATGTCATAACTGAACTGAGGAGAACTGTGTGCATTACCTTAACACACAGGGGTTTAACTCAATATCCATAATAAAATATTCCCTAGATAAAAGGAAATTGAAAAATGGATTTTAAGGGGTTGGAGAGAGATGAGCAGATAAGACTCTTGTTTGCACACAGCCAACCGAAGATCTATGCCCTGTAGCAATGTGGTTTTCTGAGCTCTGCCAGGAGTGAGTCCTGAGTACAGTGCCAGGAATAAGCCCTGAGCACCACTGAATTTTACTCACCCCAAATACATATATAATATATAATTTATATAAATAAAACATATATAAATGTATGTTAAATTATACATCTATTTATTGATTTGTGTATAGAAATATATAAATTATATACATTTATATAATATATAAATTACATTTAATTCTATATATTTTATATATTAATTATATATTATGCATTTATTTATATTATATACACATATATATATGTGTGTGAATATATATCCAGAGACATAGTGTAGCAGGAGGCACTTGCCTTTAAAGTGGCTTACCCAGGTCTTGAGGAGTAAACCCTAAGCAAGACTGGGTGTGACTTGAACCCTTCTCCAACCTCCCCTCCCCAAAAAATAAACTGGATCTTAAACTGATTCTAGCAATGTTACTGTTGGTGTCAATATTAATACCAGTATCTGAAACTATTTTGTGTATAATGTGGGTTAAGACAAATGAGTATTTAAGTTGATGATGGAGTTGACAGCCAGGATTCTGTGCATGGGAGAAGGAACTGATAATATGTTAGGTCAAAGAAGTAAAGTAAATCCCTGTTTTATAAAAATATGAATTGGCAGTAGTAGTATGAACTCACAATATAGCATATTCTTTAACTCTGCAAATTGAAATGACTTAACTGGTACAACTATACAAGAAGAAAACAGCCAACCCCATTAAAAAATGGGGAGAAGAGATGAACAGAAACTTTGACAAGGAAGAAATTCGAATGGCCAAAAGGCATATGAAAAAATGCTCATCATTACTAATCATCAGAGAGATGCAAATCAAAACAACAATGAGATATCACCTCACACCACAGAGACTGGCCCATATTCAAAAGGGTAAAAGCAACAAATGCTGGCGTGGATGTGGAGAAAAGGGGACTCTCATACATTGTTGGTGGGAATGTCGACTGGTACAACCTTTCTGGAAAACAATATGACATTCCTCCAAAGACTAGAAATTGAGCTCCCTTTAGACCCAACCATGCCACTCCTGGGGATATACCCTGGGAAGCCAAAAACACACAGCGGAAACACCATGGCACTTTTATTTTCATAGCAGCACTATTCATAATAGCCAGAATCTGGAAACAACCAGTATGCCCGAGAACTGATGACTGGATAAAGAAACTGTGGTACATCTATACAATGGAATACTATGCAGCTGTTAGGAAAACTGATGTCATGAAAGTTGCCTATAAATGGATAGACATGGAGAGGATCATGTTGAGTGAAATTAGCCAGAAGAAAAGAGACATATAGAATGACTGCAATTATTTGCATGTCATAAATATATATACATATTATAATACCAAAATCCAATGTCAGGCGAAGCGTGGATCAGGTCTCACCAAAGGTGGAAATTACCACTGTTGCAGGACTCCTTTAAGGGCCGCTGCATTTGGCTCAAAACATTAGCATACTAAAGGGCCTAGGTGAGGTGCAGGGAGGGATTACCTAAGGACATTTAACACTCCCTGCTTTCCATAACAGTGGGAGGAAAGGTCTGAGTTGCAGGGTATAAACTAGCCGGTTTTCACTCTCGCTTCTTTGGGGGCTGTTGCTCGCTGTGAGGCGGTCGCCCTGCTTGGAAGTCTTCTTCTCCTTTCACAAAGCTTTTACACGTGGTGGTTGCCAATCTTGGCCTACACGTGGCTGGGGTTCTAGCCTGGAATCCTAAGCATCGGGTTTTTCCTTTTGCTGATTTGTATGCCTGAACCTGTGATAAGTAAAGCCTTTTAAAACTGCATCGGATTCCTGAGTGTTCATCCATTCCTCGCCGGCTTCGGAGGTAGAAGGGAACTCGCTTCCCGGCACTGTCGGGGACCTCGCGGAGCGCCCGACAACCACAAACATGTGAGAGTCAGAGGTGAGGTAAGACAGAGAAGGGAACATGTGCAAATAAATGTTGAAAGGGCTAATACCAACCTAGAACTGAGCATTGAATACAGGCAGAAAAATGCACATGATGGCCTCTAAGTGTATGTATTGAGACCCACAATATGTAAGAGAGGGAAGAAAGAGAGAGGGAGAAAGAGAGAAAAGAGATAAAGAACCTGCCATAGAGGCAGGCTATGGGAGGGGGAGGGAATTGGGGACATTGGTGGTGGGAAATGGGCACTGGTGGAGGGAGGGGTGCTGGAACACTATGTGATCGAAACCCCTAAATATGAATAACGTTTTGATTGTATATCTCACGGAGGTATAATAAAATATTGATTAAAAAAATAAGAGCCTTGTTGGAACTAAAAAAATTGAAATGGCCTAGAAAAAAATATTACCAATGATATTATTGCTAATCGCAACAATAAAGCCCTCTAATTCTGAAACTGTGACCTCTAAAATTCAAAGGAACTGACCTTCATTTCATGGTTGATTCCAGGATGGGCATAGGAATTGCATCTGAGGAACCTTAACAACTTTCCTTTTTTCTTTTTTTAAACTATATCACCATGAGATTGATCATTACAAAGCTGTTCTTAATTGGTTTTCAGTCATATAGTGTTCCAGAACCCATCCCTCTACCAATGCACCCTTTCCAACACCAATCAATGTCCCCAGTTTCCTCCCCCATCCTCACCTGCTTCCACCAGGCACTTTTCTTCGCTTTCTCCCTCCTGGCTCTGGGGACCATAGAGGATGCCGGAGAGTAAATCCAGGTTGGCAGCATGCAAAGCAAATGCACACCCACTGGACTATTGCTCCGGCCTCTGTACAGCATTTCAAAAGCTCGATAGTCATCTTTGGACAGCAGTACATATTTAGAGAATCCATCATTCAACTTAGCATGTGATTATCAGGTCGAAGCAGTCAAAGATTAATCCAATTCATAAATGGAGTAATATCAGCGCCTCGTGTTGCCCGTATGACTCTATTTTTAGACTTACAGGGGAAAATGTTGTAGGTAACTGAATATTTGTGTTCTCCTGTGCCCATCCATAATCATATTTCCACATTGAGACCTCATCCCCAAGTTGATGGTGTTTGAAGGTGAGGACTCTGGAAGTGCTTTCGATGGGATTAGTGCCATTATATGAAAGATGAGAGAGGGGCGGGAGCAATAGCACAGTTGGTAGGGCACAGTTGGTAGGGCGTTTGCCTTGCATGTGGCCAACCTGGGTTCGATTCCCCGGCATCCCATATGGTGCCCTGAGCACTGCCAGGAGTAAATCCTGAGTGTAGAGCTAGGAGTAACCCCTGAGCATTGCCAGGTGTGACAAAAAAAAGATGAGAGAGAAGAGAGAGAGAGAGAGAGAGAGAGAGAGAGAGGCTGAGCGGTAATAAAGCAGGTAGGGCAAATGCCTTGCACACAGCTGACCTGGGTTTGATTCCCAGCACACCATATGGTTCCCTAAGCTCACTAGGAGTGTTTCCTGAGCACAGAGACAAGAATAAGCTCTGATCACTGCCAAGTGTAGCCCCAAAACAAACAAACAAACAAACAAAAGATAATAGAGAATAATGTGCCTCTTTCTGTCAGGAAGGGCCATAGCTAGGCCACTGCCTGCAAGTCTGAAAGCCATTATAACCAGACACCAAAATATGCTGACACTTTTGATCTTGAACTAGCAGCTTCCAGAATCGTGAGAAATACATGTTTATTTTTTTAAGTCACCTAGTCTGGTGTTCTAACAGCCCAAACTGGCTCTGAGAGTGCCCAGTCAACCAAACAATGTGCTAATAAACAGATTCATTCCCCACCAACAAGCACTGTCCAATTCAGGAAGAAGAGGTGAACAGGAGGTGACCGCAGTCAGTGAATAAAAAGCACAGGGAGAGAACAGAGCAAACCTGGAGGATGGTCTATTATGCCTAAGTTTCTAGTTCTTTGTAACTAGCAATGTGTATAGCTAGGAGCAACAACTCTAGTGACCAGATACAGATTTCATTGTTCATGAGATCAGGATAGGCAGAATAGACATTGTTTTCCTTCCTTCCTTCCTTCCTTCCTTCCTTCCTTCCTTCCTTCCTTCCTTCCTTCCTTCCTTCCTTCCTTCCTTCCTTCCTTCCTTCCTTCCTTCCTTCCTTCCTTCCTTCCTTCCTTCCTTCCTTCCCTCCTCCTTCCTTCCTTCCCTTCCTTCCTTCCTTCCTTCCTTCCTTCCTTCCTTCCTTCCTTCCTCCTTCCTTCCTTCCTTCCCTCCTTCCTTCCTCCCTTCCTTCCTTCTTCCTTCCTTCCTTCCCTCCCTCCTTCCTTTCCTTCCTTCCCTCCTTCCTTCCTTCCTTCCTTCCTTCCCTCCTCCCTCCCTCCTTCCCTCCTTCCTCCCTTCCTCCCCCCTCCCTCCTTCCTTCCTTCCTTCCTTCTTCCTTCGTTATTCCTTCCTTCCTTCCTTCAATCCTTCCCCTTCCTCTCTCCCTCCTCCCTCCCTCCTCCTTCCTTCCTTATTCCTTCCTTCCTTCCTTCCTTCCTTCCTCCTTCCTTCCTTCCTCCTTCCTTCCTCCTTCCTTCCTCCTCCTTCCTTCCTTCCTTCCTTCCTTCCCTCCTTCCATCCTTCCCTTCCTTCCTTTAATCTTCCTTCCTTCTTTCCTTCCTTCCCTCCTCTCCTCCCTCCTTCCTTCCCTCCTTCCTTCCCTCCTTCCTTCCTTCCTTCCTTCCCTCCTCCCTCCCTCCTTCCCTCCCTCCCTCCTGCCCTCCCTCCCTCCCTCCTTCCTTCCTTCCTTCCTTCCTTCCTTCGTTCGTTCATTCCTTCCTTCCTTCCTTCAATCCTTCCTTCCTTCCTCTCCCTCTCTCTCCCTCCCTGCCTTCCTTCCCTCCTCCTTCCTTCCTTCCTTCCTTCCTTCCTTCCTTCCTTCCTTCCGTCCTTCCTTCCTTCCTTCCTTCCTTCCGTCCTTCCTTCCTTCCTTCCTTCCTTCCATCCTTCCATCCTTCCTTCCTTCCTTCCTCCGTCCTCCCTCCCTCCCTCCTGCCCTCCCTCCCTCCCTCCCTCCCTCCCTCCCTCCCTCCTTCCTCTCCTTCCTTCCTTCCTTCCTTCCTTCCTGTCTTTCTTTTTTTGTTTTGGAGCCACACCCAGCAGTGCTCAGGGATTACTTCTGGCTCTGTGTTCAGGGATCATGCCAGGTGGGTTTGGGGGGCCATATAGGATGACTGTCGTCAAACCTGGGTCATTGAGCATAGGCAAGCACCCGACATCCTGTAGTATCACTCCGGCCCTGTGAATAGGCTTTTTGAATTTGGATACAAGAGGCTGGAATGGATGATTTTAACTATATGACTTTTGGTTGATAAAATATCTTAAAGCAAAAGGTTGCCTCAGATGCAGCTGGGGGAAGCTGGAACTCGGCTCTTCCCTGGCCCAGCTGACTATGGGGCCCCCAGGAGGACAGAAGGGTTTTGGGAGTGGGCCCATCACCTCTGGAGGGTCCCAGAAGCAACCAGATGAGACTCGCCCACCACATCAGACGCCATTTTCACTGTCCGGACACTGCAGCATATCAGAGCCCATCATCAGAGCACATCAGGGAGGGACGCTGACCTCAAAACCAGATTAACAGCTCCAGAAGCGGGAATCACCGGGAATTCGTCAGATTGAGCTGGGGTCGGTCCTTCCCCCTCTCCATTCAGTCTGAGCCTGGTAGCACGCCCAGAAGCTGCCCTGGGGCCACCAGTCATAGCATACAGAGCCTCAGATGGGGCTGGGGGAAGCTGGAACTCGGCTCTCCCCTGGCCCAGCTGACTATGGGGCCCCAGGAGGACAGATGGGTTTTGGGAGTGGGCCCATCACCTCTGGGGGTCCCGGAAGCAGCCAGATGAGACTCACCCGCCACATTAACAGCCATTTTCGCTGTCTGGACGCTGACCATGAGGCCCCTAAGTCTTGCGACCGCGTGTTCCACCAAACTAGTGGAAACAGTTATGTCCTTTAATGTAGTGCATTTTACGATGTAGGAAAGGTAGACGGGAGGGAGAGATAGAGAGGGAGAGAAAAGACATACAGAACCCGCCAAGTAGTTGGGGTGAGGGAGGGGGAGGGAAGTGGGGACATTGGTGATGGGAGATGGGTTCGGGTGGAGGGATGGGTGTTGGAACACTGTAGAACCAAAACTCAAGCATGAGCATCTTGCAATTGTATGTCTAAAAGTGGTGTAATAAAATTAGGGGGGCAAAAAAGAGAGAAAAGAAATGATCTCCCCAAAAAACAAAGCCTTTTGGAACTGCAAAAAAAAAAAAGCAAAAGGCTATTTCTCAACTGTCAGAGAATAAGAGATAAATGTCTCTCTTTATTTATTTATTATTTTTTGGGGGGGTCACACCCTGCAATGCCCAGGGGTTTCTCCTGGATCTGCACTCAGGAATCACTCCTGGCGGTGCTCGGGGACCATATGGGATGCTGGGGATCGAACCCGGGCCAGCATGGGCCGGCTGCATGAAAGGCAAACACCCTACCCGCTGGACTATCACTCCAGCCCCAAATGTCTCTCTTTAATACCAAAAAATAATTATTTTTGAAGGAAACACTTCAAATTAAAAAAAATCTATAAATAAATGATGAATTCTGTGCTGAAAACCTCAGTGACCACAGCCTGTGGTTAGATTTTTATTTAAGTGCCTCTAGCTCAAATATAAATAAATATCTGCTAGTTGCTGGCCCCTGGCTCTACAGAGAAGTCTCATTTCTCAATAAGTCTGAGTTTGTGCCCCCTGTCACAATTAAACCTGTCGGTGGAGGTTTTCTCTGCAAGGTGATTTCCTTCTAACTAGGCTCCAGCCAGTGCTCCTGCCCTGCTGAAACCCGACTCCCTTTAAAGGGCTCTTCAAACACTTCCCTGTGGAGAAAGGAAATGAGCCAGGGCCTTGCCTAAGCTGCCTGTTTGATCATTATTTTCATTAGTCTTCCCTAAACCAGTCATTCCATTATTTCAGCACTTTTTTTTTAAATGGCAGCTTCTTATTTACTTATCTCTCTGCCTGGGAGGCATGCAGTGCTTTTTCTTGTGCTAAGCTGAGCTTGCTAGTATGGCACATGCCTGGCTGAGCAGTTGGATGGGTCAGTGTTTGGCATAGGAGGGAGATGCAGTGGCTGGCAGGAAAGCTTAGGACCAAAGGCACCTGCAGCGGCTTCTCTCTTGACTGTAGCCTAAACTTAGGGTTAGGTTTTCTCCTCCAAGTCCAAGGAGTAAGTAACAAACTTAATAATAGAGCTTGAAGAGAAAATGGGTGGAGGAAGAATTACAACAGAAACAAATCACCATAACTTTCCCACTCCTCAACCCAAATTTCTTTGTCGCCCTGAGGAGCAGTGCATGAAAATGACCTCTGCAGTGAGAAAAACCCTGACCAAGTCAGGGTCAAAGGAAAGATGACTATGTCCAATGACATCTACTCTGTACTTCGTAGGTCTCCTTCACAGAACTTTGGAGCTGGAGTCATAGCAGGGCACTTGCCTTGTATGCAGTTGACCAAAGGTTTGAACCCTGGCACCCCATATGGTGTCCCGAGCCCACAAAGAGTGATTCCTGAGTGCAGAGCTCGGAGTAGACCCTGAGCACCGCCAGATGTGACTAAGTAAATAAATAATCGAATAGAGTCCTATAGTGAGTCTGAGGTCAGCAATGGAATAAAAGTGATTGACATAAGAAAATACATTGTTAATCGTAGGAGGCCACCACTACCGGTGAGGGATGGCCAGGTGACAAATCAGGGCCTGAAAGAAAGTTCCACTGACCTGAAATTTCCCCAGGTGGAGACAGAAAGTTGGTAAATTATAAATTTAGACTGTTGCTGAGATTTCTTATCTAATCTAATAAACCGTCTAATTTTGTGGTGTTCTGGAAATTCATTATTATCTTAAACCTTTAGTAAAATCCTATTACCTCCAACATTATGTTCCTTCTATTAGAGAGAGGGGCTGCTAGTAACCAACACAGAGCAAAAAGGACCAAGAATAGATGAATCCGTCAATAGCAACATCCAATAGATCTGATAAATAGACCAGAAGGAGTCCATCTCTGGAGAAATCCATGAGAGTACAGATGACATGGAGAAGGCGTAATTTCCCATAAGTGGGTTGAGGGTTACATGGTCTTATTTTCATACAAGATGGGAATCTCAGAAAGCTCTAAGATTTAAGGAGAACTGGCTCCTGAATATTGGCATAAAAATACTTGAGTTATCTTTTGATTTTATGGTTTTAATTGTATTTCTCAAACTAGCCAAATGCTAGGGACTACTGGACTTGTCAGCTTTTTGTTGTTATGCGATGATGTTTTAAAGCTATCACCATTGTTCTATAAAATAAGGAGCATTTAAATACACATATAGGTAAAGTGGAAATGGTATAATCTTAAACAAAAACTTTGATATAAAAATTTTAAATCTGTCATGAGAGGGGCCAGAGAGATAGCGAAGCAAGATGTTTGTCTTGCAAGCTGCCAACCTAGGTTCAATCCCTAACACCACATATGGCTCCCCAAACTCTTCTAGGAGTGATCTCTCACTACAAAACCATGAAGGAGTAAGCTGGTTGTGGCTCCAAGACAACAACAAAACCCCCCAAAGTATGTCATGATAAAAATTAGTTTTATTCAAATCCGTCTCACATTTTCAACTTACTGACACAGCATGCGATTACTTTTCGCTGTTTCCTTTCACTTCGCTTCTATTTAAAAATTCCTTCAATCTTTCTTCACTATTAATTTTTTCCCAAAACATGAGTAAAGCTAGTGTGTATTAAACACTGCGCTAGAGGCAGAGATGTAGAAATGAACATGATATTGACCTTGACCTTAACATTTCAGAGTTGGGGAAAGTCAAGCAGGTGGCCTGTACTCCAGCTATGGAGCAGCAATGGAGATGCGACCCATCTCTCTAGGCAGAAGTATGAGAAATACTAAGGCCTGTCTTAGGGACTTATTTGTCCCATCTCATCTTTTGCTAATGATTTAGGAGGAAGCTGACATTAACAACCTCGTGCCCCTTCCCGTCATGGCGGGGCTTTTTAGGATCTTATATATTCAAAACCAATCAGAGGGCTCCAAGCTTAGCTCCTGAGTAAACAGCAGCAGCTCCGCGCTCACACGGAAGGGGAGAGGTCAGTTATGGTAACAAACAGCTGCCCTAGGGAGTCCGCAATGGAATGAGCACTGTGCATAACCATTGGGCTCACTCAGGATACACAACCTGGGGTCAGTGGAGGGGAAGGAGGGGGAGGGAGAGACAGGTGAAGGCGGGGCTGCTTTGGCTAGACAGAGTGCCAGGCGGGAGGTGGGCACTGCTCACTGCACAACACTTGGGGATTTTTGACTGAAGATGGGCACGTGCGTTCCTTCAGCACCCTCAGAAGTCACTAGGGATCTAAATTCTCGTTCTAGGGACCTGGATGATGAGGAGAGAGTTAGTGATCCCAAACAGCTGTTTCTGCAGTTTCCTGAGGGAGTAGAGAATAGGTATTCTGCGTAGCAGGCATTCCGATATATGTTCCTATAGGGGGAAGATCGCCAGGAAATCTCTGGTCCCTGTCCTCAGGTCTGTTCCTACTGGAGGGGGAAAAAAAATCCAACTGTGCGTTTTCTGACGTTATGTAATCAGAGCTATGTGTCAAGGCCACGGTGATTGGAGCAGTCATTTCCTCCCCTTCTCTCGCCTCTCCTCTGGTTAGAAATAGACTTAGAACTTAGGCACAAATTACCCATTTCAGCAATTTCAAATCAAAGCCGCCACGGGTCAGCTGGATGGCAGCCGTCCCATCCCCTGTGGTCGGATTGCCCGGGAGCACCTACGTGTGACAACGGTTCGGAGCCGCAGGGGGTGATGCCCGAATGCACCGCGGGGCGCAGCTGGAATCTACTCTCGCCCCTTCCCGTGTTAGATTCCCAGCCGTCCTCATCCCCACCCGCTAGGAGACAGCGTCTGCCTGAATCATCCCAGGGAAGCCAGAGATCAGGCGCACAGGAGACGTTTTCCCCGTCTTCTGCAACCTTAAATCGTGATTCTCCTAGAGAAAAGGCCCAGCTGGGGCCAGGACCCGCCGGGAGCGAGCGCCACCAGCGTCTCCCCCGCAAAGCCCAGACGCAGGGACCAGGCCAGCAGCTGCGTCAGGTGGAGACGAGGTGTCGGTGCCCGCTACCGCAGGATGCGGCACCTCCGGCCAGGCAGCGAAGGCTTCCAAGAAGGAAGGGCACGAGAGGGTCCCCTGTCTCCGGGGGTGATGCCCAGGGGACCCCGAAACAGCAGCAGGAGGGCCCTGAGCTCTGGCAGGTGGAGGGGCCCGAGCGGTCTCACCTGTCCCGGCAGGCTGGTGTAGTTGAAGGCGTAGATGTTCTCGGTGCTGACACTCACCAGCCCACTGTAGACGCGATCGAAGTCGGCACCGCGGGCAGGGTCGCGGGGGGTCTCGGTGCCCTGGTAGCCGCAGCCGCCCGCAGCAGCCAGGGCAGCGCGCAGAGCAGCGCCAGGGGCCGGCAGCCCCGCATGGTGGTGGGCGCCGCGCCCCGGCCAGCCCCGGCCAGCCCCGGCCCCTGCGCCACCGCCGCGGCCGGCTGTCAGAGCCCGCAACAAGCAGAGGCGCCAACAGCAGCGCGGGGGGCTCCACGGGGGTCACCAGCCCTGGCAGACGGGGGGCGCCGGGGGGCTGCTGCTTTGCTCTCCGGGTTCTAAGTCCGTTTCTCATGCTCGAGAATGCCTCCTCCCTTCCACTCACCCAGCCAGAAATTTCAACCTATCGCTTCCCTCTCAACCTGAAAAAAAGAAAAAATAAAAGGGGAGGGAGGAAAAAACCAACAGGAGACGTTCAAAAGAAATCTTGGCGGGCCAGGAAGACTCAGCCTGGTCAGCCCCCGAGAAGGATGGATGTTCAGTCTGTTTCAGACCGACGCGTGCCCTGACCGAGCCAGCCACTCCGAAAGCAGCAGCACCGCCGTTCTCCAAAGAGGGCGGCGGGTTTGCGTTTCCAGTTTGCACCTGAACTCCTGCCCTGCCGAAGGCTGGTTATTAATTTCCAGTTCTCTTCCTTCACTAGGGCACCCCTCCCCAGGTACCTGTTGGTTTACCTTATCACCTACTCTTCAGAGAGTCTCATGGCATCGCTTTCCTCTCCTTTGCCATATATGCACACAGGCAATTATGTAGAGTCATAAAAACAAACAGATATGATAAACAGAATAATTTCAAGCAGCACCTGAAGTCTGGTCCCGGAAGTTGTCTAGGACGACTCAGAGTAATTGGATTTCTGCAGAGAACTTCCCCCACTCTCCTGGGGGGCGGTGGCTAAGGGGAGGGGGCATTTTCCCCCTCCGCAATCTCTTGCCTACTTCAACCTTGTTCCTCAGATTCTTGGACAACCTCAGGATTCTGTACTGGTTTTCAGGAGAAACCACAGCCCAGTAGTGAAAAGAAATATCCCTCTGACAAAAATTAGGGAAATAAACATTTTGGGCAGATTAAAGTAGAGTGAAAAGAATCACCCTTGGGGGGAAGCAAAATCTTGGAGAAAACCAAATAATCACCGTCCTAGTGTAGAAGAGGTCGCTATGGTTTATTTCAGCATTACTTTATTTGTAAACTAGAAAAGAATATAAAGTCTTTCTTTGGGCTTGAAGAAACAGTAAGAAAGATGACACACAAAGAAAACAATTGCGTTCAGATTTTAAGTTTGCATGTTAAAATACTACCTTTGACCATTCTAAGGGATTCCAACAATTGAATCCCTGCCTTGAATTTCTACAATTCACTAAAACATCAGAAATGAATAAAATGCATTTGGTGCATAGTTTTATAACTGCACAATCAGAAAACAACACGGATGGAAGATTGAGATAGACAGCGCCTCATAAAGATAGTTCTTACTTAAAAGTCACTTTTTTAAAATCATGGTTTGCGGGCCGGAGCGATAGCCCAGCCGGTAGGGCGTTTGCCTTGCATGCGGCCGGCCCATGCCAGCCCGGGGCTCCATCCTCGGCATCCCATATGGTCCCCCGAGCACCGCCAGGAGTAATTCCTGAGTGCAGAGCCAGGAGAAACCCCTGAGCATTGCCGGGTGTGACCCAAAAAGCAAAAATAAAATAAAATAAAATCATGGTTGTGTATGGGTATAAGAACAAAAATATTAATTCACAGAAGAACCTAAAGGTTGAAATTGAGCTCTCATACTCCAATACAATGGGCACAACCTAAATGCACAAATGAATGGGTAAAGAAAATTAGATGTATTTAGACAATATAAAGATGCAACATTGCCTTTTATAACAGCACAGATAGAGCTGGAAGGGTCATACCAAAGAAAACAAGTCAGAGGAAGAAAGACATGTACTGGATGATCTCACACCCATGTATGTAAGGGGAAGTAAAACAGGAAACAGAGAAAACCAAAAATAAAAAAACACAAAAAACAAGCAAATTCAGTTTCAGACCCATAGAGCTATGAGGAGGAGGCAAATGACAGGATAAAGACTAGCAGAGGAGGGCGGGGGGGGGGGGGCGGGGGGTGGGTGGGCGTTGGCGCGTGGGGCGGCCGGGGGGGGCCCCCGGGTCGATCCCGGTCCTCCTCGCGCAGGCCGGGGAGTCTTCCTGTGGGGCGGGGGCTGAGGATCGGGTGTGACCCAAAAGAAAAAAAAAAAAAAAAAAAAAAGACTAGCAGAGAAATCTAAAAATCTAAGACTGTGAGAAATTGGTACTCTGGAGGTTAGTATGGTGCGCTAACATATACTTCAAAGAATTGTGAAATTGTTGCCCTATGACAAATAGTTGTATGAACTAATATTATCACAATAAAAAAATAAGATAGATGTCACTGATTTTGAGAAACTAATAATTGCATTCATAATTTAAATTATTTTAAATTTCTATATTTAAAATACCTATATCCCTTTTTGAAATATAACAAAATTTCTTGAAAATTATGAAATCCTCCCAGGTTAGCCTGCTGAGTCAAATCACATATTATCAAGGTGAGTCCTACTCAAGAACAATAAGAGATAAGTAATTGATCATTTTATTTTATTTTATTTTATTGCATTTTTGGGTCACACCCAGCTATGCTCAGGGGTTATTCCCTGGCTCTACACTCAGGAATTACTCCTGGCGGAGCTCCAGGGACCATATGAGATGCCAGGGATTGAACCTGGGCCGGCATAGGCCGACCACGTGCAAGGCAAGCGCCCTACCTGCTGGGCTATAGCTCCGGCCCAGTAATTGATCATTTTAAAGGGCAAACTTTTCTGGGAGCTAGTGTCACTCTGTTAGAAGACATTTTACATTCTAAATTGGAATCTGCCTCTCTTCTCAGTGCTGTGAGTTCTGCCCTCGGGAGTTCTAGTAATGAATCGAATCCTTCCACATGACAGCCCAGAAGGAATCTGAAAAGCGTTATGACCCACTAAGACTTATCACAACTTTAATGAAACAGCAAATATTTGGAATAGATCCTTTTTGTGTATAATTGACCAATATGTTACAAGTGGTTCTACCTCATCCCATTTACTTCTACCTCATTCGGTTTAGAAACATGATTTTCAACAGCTGGGCTATAGACAGATGCTGCTTTGAAGATATTAAGAAGGTTGAAAACCTCTGCTCTGATCTCATCCTGATTCTAGACCATATCCAGTGAATGAAATTAGAGTCACAAATTTGATTTAAGAATAAAAGTGAAAGACTAGCTGTGAAAGTCACATCACTATCACTATCTTCCCGTTCATCATCTATTTGCTAGAGCGGGCACCAGTAATATCTCCATATGTCCTGTCTCATGCTAGTAGAGCCCAAGGGCATCTGCTTGCTACAGGAACATAAAGAGCCTCAAACCATTATATTAGGTCATGGGAATGACCTAATATAATTGTTACTGGTATTTGGCATATCAAATATTACACGAGCAGCTTGCCAGGCTTGCCATGCGGGAGGCATACTGTTGTAGTCACCTCCAAATAAAGCATTTATTGATGAATGCTTTATTCAATGCTTTATTCAAGGCTTTATGCAAGCAGCCGCTCGAGCTTGGCTGTGATGGGCTGGTCTGCTGGGTGCAGTTCTGACGAGAGGGAAGTCCGAAGTGGGGGGGTCATCTGGCTTGTTGTGAGGCTCTGCTGGGGTGGCGGGCCAGGGCTAGAACCTGCCATGCCTCCTGGGCACCTCATGAGCGGCTGGGCACAGGGAGAGCAAGTAGCAGCTCTGCCCCATGTCGTGAGTCTCTGGATCAGCATACCTGGGCCAGATTGAAAAAAAAAAGTATATTAGAAAATTAAAACTTCCTCCACACGGCTGATCTGGATTTGATCCATGGCACCACATGTGGTTCCTGGAGCCCTGCCAGGACTGATCCCTGAGCACAGAGTCAGAAGTAAGCCCTAAACACTGCCAGTTGTAACATCAAAACAAAAACAAACAAACAAAAAAAAACATTAAGATTGTCATGCCACCAGATATTGTTATTATGTGATTTTGACTTTAACATCTAAAAAAATGTAAAATCTGATCAATTTGTCAGGCTTTTCAGTATCTACAGTACCAGGCCAGGGAGAGAGCTCAAAGGAGGAGTGCCTGAGGCTCAGAGTTCAATCTCAGGCACTATCAGGCATAGCCCAGGGGCCCAGCACCACATTGCCACACAGAGCACTGAGAGTCACTCGCTTAGCCAGGTAGGTCTCACTGGGAGTCATCCCCAGACCTCTGAGCTCCCTGTCCCCAAAAACAGAAAGAAGAAATATCTGCAATGTCAAACCTCTACAGTGAAAGGCTGAATAGTCATACAATGATCAGTCCGTAAATGACAATAGGCCTTGACCTCCGCCGCAACCTGTCCGGGACAGTGTCCAAGCCACAGCTTCTTCAGCAAACAACATAGAATGGTCAGGTACCATTCAGTGACTAACAGTTTTTCCAATTTTTGTCAATTTATCCATCCCAGGATTAATTAGAGGATACAAATATACTTCCCAGGTCACAAAATAACCTTTTCTTTTATTATTTAAAATTTTTTTTTGTTATTTATTTATTTATTTATTTAATTTTTTTTTTTTGGGTCACATCCGACAACTCTTGGGGCTTACTCCTCGCTAAGCACTCAGGACCCTATGGGATGCCTGAGATTGAACTGGGTCAGTCGCTTGCAAGACAAACGACCTACCCACTGTACTATCGACCCGGCCTCCCCTTTTTTTATATTCATACAGAAAATATCATTGTAAATGGATAGAAAGGTATACCATGCAAATATAAATCAAAACATGAATATTGTAACAATTTCATCTCAAAGATCCCGTAAGAAAAAAAAATCACATAAGCAAGTCCAGATTTGTTTTGTCCTGAGAAACTGGCTTTGGTTAAGAGAGAGAAGAGAGAGCATTTGCTCTGTCTTTTCTACCTGTCTGAATGTGTGATTTATTGGGATTCAAAGCAGCAGTCTTCAAGTTGGGGCACTCAAGGCTCAAAGTATACAAGTATCTCTTTCCCTTCTTTGGGATTATACTGATTTTATATTCTACTAAGCCATTTAATCTCTCTTGCAATAATGCAAAGAAATAAGATTATACAAGAAAAAGGTGTTCTTACTGTCATTCACAATACAAAGTGTCTGTTTCACCCTGAAGGCTAGGGTGCAGGGTACCAGGTGAGCTCCTCCCTGTCTAGTGGATGGAATATCACTATGATTCGACCCATGGAAAAGAATCTCATCCACATGTGGTGACTGGACAAACTGCATGGGAGCTGTAATAAAGTGAGCTATTTCTCTGGCGTTTCCATATCTCAGTTAAATTAGAAAAGATCAGCTGTCACTTTCAGTTGACTACTGTCTACTTTTGTATGATTAACTTAATTTCTCTCTTTCTTCTAGAGAAAGGGAAAGAAATAAAGAACCTTCCATGGAGGTGGGCTGGGGGGGGGGAGGGAACTGGGGACGTTGGTGGTGGGAGATGGGCACTGGTGGCGGGATGGGTGCTTGAACACTGTATGACCAAAACCCAAATATGAACTTTTTAATTGTATATCTTTGTAATTGTAAAAACAAAAAATTAAAAAAAATAATAAATAAAATACTTAAAAAAAATAAAAATAAATAAAAAAATTTCTCTCTTCTAAAAAAAAGCTCACTTAAGGTATATATTTACTGAGCTTGAATTCTTGTAGAATTCAGTTTCAGTAAGTTCTCCAAAGAAGATCTAGGTCTTCGGTGGCTACTCACATGACTTAAACAAAATCATTCTTTTGAGAAGTACAGAGAGGAGAAAGAGAAGCAGAGAGAGAGAGAGAAAGAGAGAGAGAGAGAAAGACAGAGACAGAGATAGAGAGACAGAGACAGATAGAGAGACAGACAGAGAGACAGACAGAGACAGACTGAGAGACAGAGACAGAGAGACAGACAGAGAAAGAGAAAGACAGAGACAGACAGAGAGAGAGAGAGAGAGAGAGAGACTATGTGCTCAGAGTTGTCGTACTTTTGTACAGTGCCCTTCTTGACATTAACAGTCCTATCCCTGCCATTTGGAATCCCTGGCCCTACAATAAATATGCAATATTTGATGCACCCCACAAAATATGTGCAAACACCTCACTTAAGGTGCACAGCCATCAGTGAGTCCCATTCGCACAACCAAAGTATGTGTGATGCTCGGATATTGCAGTAATTCTTCACATAAGCATATAATTTTTCATCACATCAGCTGTTCATTAGCTCTCCCTCTCAATCCAGTTGCGAAGACTAGTACCCCATCTCTTGGGGAAAAGGAGGCATTGCAAAATTCATTTCTACTTCTGAATTAACTCTAGACTTCCTCTTGGTAGTGTTTGTTGCTCTCTCCCAGTCATTTATGTATGTTTGTTTGTTGTATGTATGTTGTTGTATTTATTTAGCTATTTTTTGGGGGGGTCATACCCAACAATGCTCAGGGATTACTCCTGGCTCTTCACTCAGGAATTACTCCTGGCAGTGCTCAGGGGACCATATGGGATGTCCGGGGATCAAACCCAGGTCAGCCATATGCAAGGCAATCCTACCCACTGTGCTATGGCTCCGGCCCCTCTCCCAGTCATTTTCAGTGTTACTATTACTGTTCTGCACTACCGTGAATCCTGCTACCATACCAGAGGGGGTTCCTTACTTTAGTTAGGAAATGTTTTATAACTTGTTCAGTTTTATTAGAGTCTTTCTGAGAATATTAACCTAATACTTATTGATGGGGCATATGACAAAATAAAAAATGTAGATGATTAAGGAATAATAACATCTAAGGTTGTATTATATTATCTATTTTATTATTTTGTTATAATAATATATTATATTATTATTTATGCTATTATTGTGCCCACTTGAGCAAATCGATGAACAATGGGAAGACAAGTGATACAGTGATGCTATTATTATGTTATTCTTACTAATAATAACATCAAAGATGTTATTAATTCTCCTTTAAAAGATAGTTTCTTTTTGAGGAAAATTTTGGGTTTTTATATCAGATTTAGAAGCTTATTAACTCCAAGATGAGAAATAAAATAAGTATTCAGATATCATATATGCTTCTGCAATGGGTGATGATTCTTTGGAAATATAAAGGGTTTCTAACCTCTGCTGGAATCGTACTCAAAATTGTATGAATTAAGTGATGATTAAATTTATTTATTCTTCTCAATGAGATGATAATGGCAAGGATTGAGGCCCTTTCAAATAGAGTAATATGGATGCTAAAGAAAATTATTCAGCAGGTCATTCTGTCAAATAAGCCTCCTAGCCAAGTTATGATACCATCAAGCCCTAAAGAGATAGATGTGTCAAAAAGGTCATTGTCAAACATCTACATTCAGTCTCTAATTTTGAAAAGAATAATGGAAAACTTGTGGCATGTTCTTTATTTGGAAATCCTTGCAACTCTATAGATGATTTGTGGCACAAGATGATTTCAATGAGTATGCTGCGTTTTCCTCCATAAATTTACTCATCACCAAAAAGACAAGTTGCCAGTATTTTAAGTATACCTTGGTAAGAAAATATTAAAAGGATAACTAGATTGTATATGTAGATGTATATTGATATATATATAAAGGAAAACTAGATTATATATATTGATATATATGTGCATGCAAATATTTCTTGTGAACAGCATATCCTGGATATGTTGTTCCATAACACATCCTTTATCAGGATTCCATAATCCTGGAAAAGTTATAAATAAAAGTCTTGGCTAGGAATAGACGTCTCAATGGCCATTAAATTTTTGTTTATGATGGATATTATCCCTACTTCTATTCTCCATGGGATCTCCCCCCCATAGATGGGCTAAAATATTTCCTTACTGAAGTCTTTGTTGCTAAAATTTTTTTTCACTATCTGAAACACTGCTTGATTTTATGCTTCCAATCAGGGATAAGTTTACCAATATCAGCTATTATATCTAAGAATGAAGGCAGACAATTTACTGGGACCAGTATAAACCAGTATTTTTGAAGGTATTCCCCCTCCTTAAAACTGTGCTGCCACTATCACCCTCAAAATCCTGGAAAGATTGAAGAAGCAATGGCATCTTTGTTAAAATTAGCAAAACTTCTCAGAAAGCCTTGAGTTCCCTTGACGAAAGGAACTCCCAGAAGTCCATATGGTCATAAGATCAACTTCCGCAGAAACACATTAGTTATATGTCTGTAAAATGTTACCATAGAACCATTATATTTAGAAATTCCATTCCTAATGTTGCACTCCATTTACTGCATACAGATGTGGTCAAATATTGGGGAACTCAGCAGGCAATAAGGAATTGAAGTCTATTTCTCCCACTTCCCACAATTCTTTAATAGTTCATTCGAGGACTTCAACAAGAAAATTTCATCTATTGGAAGACATTGAATGAAAACTGCTTTTGAGCAACATTTGAGGGGGCTTTATCATATACTATTAACAATAAATACATTAACAAGTCAATGTTGATTTTCTGTTTCAGAGCTAAAGAAACAACTCAAAATTCCATATAACTGGAAGGTTAGAAAAAAATTTTTTTTGTTCATTTGGAGCCACATCTGACTGTGATAAAGGCCTACTCCTGGTTCTGCACTCAGGAATTACTCCTGGTGATCTTTGGGACACCATATGGGATGCTGGGGATTGAACCCAGGTCAGCCTTGTTCAAGGTAAGTGCCATACTATCACTATCACTATCACTATCCTCCCTTTGGTCATCTATTTGCTAGAGAGGGCACCAGTAATATCTCCATATGTCCTGTCTCATGCTAGTAGAGCCCAAGGGCATCTGCTTGCTACAGGAACATAAAGAGCCTCAAACCATTATATTAGGTCATGGGAATGAACTAATATAATTGTTGCTGGTATTTGGCATATCAAATAAAACAGGGCAGCTTGCCAGGCTTGCCATGCAGGTGGCATACCCTTGTAGTCACCTCTAAATATAGCATTTATAGAGACAGGCTGTAATAGGCTGTCACTGGGTGTAGTTCTGATGAGAGGGAAGTTCGGATGTGGAAAATGGAGGCCAGATGGAGTGGGGGCTTGTTGTTCGGCTCTGCTGGGGTGGTGGGCCAGGGCTAGAACCCCACCATCCCTCCCCAGGTGCCTCGTGAGCGGCTGGGCACAGGGAGAGCAAGTAGCAGCTCTGCCCCCTGTCTGTAAAGTCTCTGGTTCAGCATACCTGGGCCGGATTGGAAAAAAAAGAAACTGCTGCAGGGTGGAACTCGATGAGATGGGCTGTGATAGGCTGTCACTGGGTGGAGTTCTGATGAGAGGGAAGTCCGAATGTGGAAAATGGCAGCCCGATGGAGTGGGGGGGTCGTCTGGCTTGTTGTGCGGCTCTGCTGGGGTGGTGGGGCCAGGGCTAGAACCCGCCATCCCTCCCAGGCGCCTCGTGAGCGGCTGGGCACAGGGAGAGCAAGTAGCAGCTCTGCCCCATGTCTGTAGCAGCTCTGCCCCATGTCATTATTTTTCTGGTCCTGGAATATTTGAAACTTTTAAGCTGTGAATTCTCAGAGAAACTATGAAAAGAGTAAGTCTTTAGATAAAGAGTTACAGTTAAGTAGGAACCAGCACAAGACCTCAGATTACAGATAGCTTCACCCCAAGATATTAGACAATGCTTCCTTATTTTATTTTTTATCTGTTTACTGAAATCATTTTTCTATTTATTTACTATAGTTAAGTGGTATTTCTACCCACAATTGCCTCTTCTCTCTCAACTTTATTACAATTTGTAATTCAATAAATGTTCTTTCCAATACTATTCTTAATAATCCAAAGTAGTACATTCTGCTTTCCATTTTGCTAACTGTTGGATACGCCATCTGTTACTGTATTCCCATGGGAACATGTCTTTAGATTATTTTAGTTTCACCAAATGAGACCATAGGGAATTAGCTCAATGAAGAGTGACAGTTTCACTTAAGCCTAAATGGATAGATTGTCTTAAACATTAACCTATGACTTTGCAAATTCCCCGTCTCTCTCCCCACACCTTTTTTTTCTTCAAAAAATGATCAGTTACTGCAATCTACTGATTAATCTCAAGTAATAGTAAATTTGAATTCAACAACTTTTTTGTAAGGTTTTTGGGTTTAATAGTTGCTAACTGGAAGTGGTTACTAGAGATACAAATCAGTAATGTTCTTACTCCATGTCATAATTGGTGTCTTTGTTTTAGATCTGTGCACTCCTGTTGTCTATTACTTTTTTTCATTCAGGAGGACACATGGTCTTGTTTGCCTTTGACTAATACTTCAAAACTTTATTAATTGTACTCCAAGTCTAGTTTGTACATAGAGACTTTAGTTCTACAGATTACCAAGGATTAAAATTCTTATTGAAATGCAAGCACTGAAAGGAGGCCATCCTTAATTTTTCAGGTATTTCCCCCCCTTGGCATTACATACTCAGTGTTATACTAACAATAAGCTCAGTCTTTTCAATGGTGAAAATCATACACATATAAAAGACTTGTAACGAAGTGATTACAGATATTACATCTGTGATATATATAATTTAATCTGCAATATGTAATAATATCTTTCGGATATTATTAATAAGCCCACATTTTCTATATGTAGGTGGAGTGACAACAAGTCTCAGATCACTAGTATGAGCAATGGCAGACAATTGTATTACTCTTCATTTCTTCTTTTTCATTTTACGGTGGAACCTGGAGTGAACCACTGTCTGTCTGTCTTCCCGTTCATCATCGATTTGCTTCGAGTGGGCACCAGTAACATCTCCATATGTCCTGTCTCATGCTAGTAGAGCCCAAGGGCATCTGCTTGCTCCAGGAACATAAAGAGCCTCAAACCATTTCGGAATGAGGTCTATAATTGTTACTGGTATTTGGCATATCAAATACAACACGGTAGCTTGCCAGGCTCTGCCGTGCAGGTAGCATACTCTTGTAGTCATCTCTAAGACCAGCATTTATTGATGAACCAC
>JAJIBD010001088.1:0-155347 GCA_021461705.1 Cryptotis parvus | reverse complement strand
TCCTGCATTCCATGGACCATGAGAGCAAGTTCCGACCCGAGTCCACCATCCCGATGGAGCCTCGGAGGAGCCCAGAGAAACCCCACACCTTGCTTGCAGCGATCTGTGTCACAATCCACACTCTGCAGCTGGTAAGATCTCCCCCAACATATTAATCCAGTCTCCAGCCCACAGATTAATTCAGTCTCCAGCCCAGTTTGTCAGAAACCCAGCCTACAAGGACCCGCCCTGCAGAGACCCGCCCTTCAGAGGAGAGTATTTCAAGCCCAGGGAATGCTTGAGCCTAAGACACAGGTACACCCGGCAGAGCAGAAGCCAGCTTTCCTCGCGTGGCCGCTAAGAGCCGCACGATTTACCTCCAAATTACCATAAGTATTCTACCCACCCCTCTGAGAGAGGCCCCACAAAGTAATGAGAATATAGCTCCGCATGGCAGAGTCTGGCAAGCTCTCCGATGCATGTTTGATATGCCAAATCCAGTAACAAAAATGTTTATTTTCCTGACCCCGAAAGAGCCCTTAATACGGCAGCAGTAAGAAAGGCAAACAAGCAGTGCCTGATAAAATTTCACGGCTGTCCTAGACTGCCAAAATGAAGAAGGACTAAAATGACTGTCTGTACTTTCAATGCACGTACGCTGGCATCGGAAGCATATATTGAGGATCTGATGGTGCAAGCTCAAAAGATCCAAGTATGACATCATTGGTCTGACTGAGATGAGGAGGCGTCAGTCGCATCATGCTGTATTTGACACCGGAGAAGAATTGTTCCTTGGAACATGTGATGAAAGAGGCGTCGGTGGCGTTGGTGTCCTTGTCAACACGAACATGGCTGTCAACATTGATTCATTTGAATGCTTAACAAACCGAATAGGACAATTACACTTGAGGAGATGTGGCCACTGCCAGCAATTTCTATCTTCATTGTCTATGCACCAACATCCACATACAAAGAAGATGAAATTGAGAAATTCTACATGGAATTGGAGGAGTTTTATAAAAAAATCACACCTTCTACAAGATCATAGTCGGTGATTTTAATGCCAAGATAGGACCGAGAAGATCGGCTGAAGAACTCCACATCGGGACCCATGGCCTAGAATGGAACGAACAGGGTGAGAGACTATCTGAGTTCATCATGTCCACCAAGACTATTCATGGGAACTCACAGTTTCAGAAGGCTGAAGCGAAACGTTGGACATGGGAATCTCCTGGCGGACAGTTCCACAATGAAATTGACCACATCATCTTCAATCGACGGTTTTGTCTGAGCGATGTTGCTGTCGTCCCCAAATTCTAGACAGGATCGGACCACCGTCTCCTTCGGTGCAAAAATTCTACTTCCCGCAACGGGGAGAAAAAGCTGCAATGTTTAAGAAGAGAATTCCCAGAACGACCACCAACTGGGAACTCTTTGGCACCATTGCGGCAACATGGGAAGATTCAATCATTGATGACATCGATGAAGAATACAACCGACTGGTTCAGCACCTCCATGATTGTGCGAAGAATGCCGAGAGAGAGAAAGACACAAAAGGACGCTTGTCTTCAGAAACTCTTGCACCAACGTGGCAAGGCGCAAGCCTCAGGAGACCAAATGCTAACGTCCAAGCTTGCTAAACAGTGCAGAGAAGCGATAAAAGCAGACCTCAAAGACAGAAGAGCAGAAATACTGGAAGATGCAGCAGAAGCCGGAAAAGTATTCGCACTGCCTGCCTGTCCTTCACCAATTATAAGACCAAGATGACTGCCCTCCAATGCCCTGATGGATCTATCACATCTTCCAGAAAGGCAATGGAGAAGATTATCCAGGACTTCTACTCAAATCTCTTTGATAGCGACATCCACCTGCCCACATACCAAATTCCACAGGATGGATATGTCATTCCCAATGTTCTCCCTTCTGAAATCCGACATGCCATCTCGTCGGTAAAGAAGGGAACAGCACCAGGCCCAGACAAAGTCAGACCCGAACACCTGAAGAATCTGCCATCGGTACTCATCAATACACTAGCTTGGCTCTTCACACGCTACCTGTCCGAATGCAAGGTGCCCTCCCAATGGAAAATCAGCAGGACAGTTCTACTGTTCAAGAAGGGAGATATTCACGACATCGGCAACTATCGCCCCATCTGCCTGTTGTCTGACATCTACAAGCTGTTTACACGAGTCATCCTGAACAGGATTAGCAGAACACTAGATGAAGGACAACCATGCAAGCAAGCAGGTTTCCGGAAAGGATTCAGCACAATAGACCATATCCACACAGTAACCAAGCTCATTGAGGTTTGTAGGGAGTACAAGATGCCGCTCTGTCTCACGTTCATTGATTTACAGAAAGCCATTGATTCTGTGGAGACTGAAGCAGTCATCGAAGCCCTAGTCAAACAGGGTGTTCAAACCCAATACATCAAGATCCTTCGTGAGCTCTATTACGGATTCACCACCAGGATCTCACCATTCTACAAAGAAGTGATCATTTATGTCAAAAGAGGGGTTCGACAGGGTGATACCATCTCACCAAAACTCTTCAGTGCCACCCTCGAGAACATCATGAGACAATTAGAATGGGAAGGAATGGGAGTGAAAATAGATGGTCGGCAACTACACCACCTCTGCTTCGCTGATGACATCGTTCTAATAACACCAAACATTAGCCAAGCGGCACAAATGCTGGCTGACTTTGACCGAGAATGTGGAAAGGTAGGTCTACAGCTGAATCTGAAGAAAACTATGTTCATGAGAAATGAACTAGTTCCTGAGGCCCCATTCACTCTCAATGGAACAAACATCTCTGAATGCAGCAGTTATGTGTACCTAGGTTCTAGAAGTCAACATGATGAACGACCTAAAACCTGAGCTGCGCAGGGAGGAAGAGAGAGCGGCATGGAATGCCTTCAAAGGCATCGAAGAAATAGCTAAAAGGACAAAGAACCTCCGGCTCCGGGCACATCTCTTCGACTCCACCGTTCTCCCTGCATTAACATACGCCTCAGAGACCTGGGCCCTACGAAAGCAGGATGAGAATGCTATTAGGGTCTCCCCAGAGAGGCATCGAAAGAGCTATGCTTGGAATATCACGTCTCACTCAAGTGAGTGAAGGAATCCGGAGTTCTGACCTCCGTTGCTATTCCAGAATCAGGGACGCTGTCTCGTTTGCCAAGGCATCGAAAATCAGATGGGCTGGACATGTAATGCGATTTGGAGACAACCGCTGGACTAGAGCCGTTACCGACTGGATCCCACGGGATGTCAAAAGATCACGTGGCCGCCCACCTACAAGATGGCCAGACTTCCTTGTTAAGACCCTGAAGGAATGGTTTGAGGCTCTTCATATTCCTGAATCAACCAGATGCCATTGGGCTACATTGGCACGTGATAGGGTCCAATGGAAATGTTACTGGCGCCCACTCGAGCAAATCGATGAATAATGGGATTCAAGTGATCAAGAGATAGGACAAAGATTCTGTGTGTATGTGTGTGTGTGAGAGAGAGAGAGAGAGAGAGAGAGAGAGGAGAGAGATTTTTCTACTAATGTATTCCATCACTACAGTGATAATACATGGTTACTAGCAAATAATATAACAAAATAAAATATTTTTGGACATTTTAATAAGAAAGCAATGGTTTTAGAAATAGTTAAGCAGACTCATAAAGCAAACAAACATGTAAACAGAGCTTAACACTAAGGGAAGAAACCAAGAGATGACATTGGTTGACATGTAGAGGTAATAATGGGGCCTTCTATGCTATATATAATGGTGTGGTAGCACCATGATCAAGTTCATCAGTGGCTCAGTGCAAATGATGTTGATGCATGACTAACAATACTTACTGAGACTAACAATGCAGAGTTAACTATTCTTAATGAGGCTACCAAAGTAAAATAAAAATATTCTTGATGTTATACAGATGGCTTCAATTCTTATTTTGTCATCCATTAGCTCCAGAACCTGGGAGCAGTTATTTCACTTTTTTTATTTATATGGCTACTGTTTAAGCAGTTTGTATTTCATATATAGCCAAATACCAGTAACAATTATAGACCTCATTCCGGAATGGATTGAGGCTCTTTATGTTCCTGGAGCAAACAGATGCCCTTGGGCTCTGCTGGCATGAGACAGGACATATGGAGATGTTACTGGAGCCCGCTCGAGCAAATCGATGATGAACGGGAAGACAGTGATACAGTGATACAGTGATGGCTACTGTATCAAATGTGGAAGTGTGTTAAAAAAGACTCTACAGTTATACCCCAGGTGGTCTAGTCTGAGAAAGCATGCCATGATCACAGGAAATTCAGAAAAATAATTAAACTCAAAATAAATCCTTATAGTAACTGGTCTTTTTCAATTCCTTGAAGAACTATACAATAACAAATAAGTTTTTCTTCTTTTTAATTTATATTAAATTGGTTTATACTTTTATGCAGTTTAGCTTCACATCTCTATATGTACATAATTCTCATCTCCAAAGTTTCATCCTCCCATCACTAAAAATAGTTCTCTACTCACTTCTGCTGCTGCTTCTCTGTTTTACACATATATCTTTGTATATATGTGTGTATGTGTGTATTATATATATATATATATGTGTGTGTGTTTATATATGTATGTGTGTATATATATATATTTGCCATTTTTGTCTTTTATCCTTAATTGTCTCCCACTGCAACAGCAAGCACTCTCTTTACATTAGGACACAGTAGGTCATATTAAACTTGATCACTTGATCACTAGACATCCCGTTATTTCTTGATTTGCTCGAGCACCAACCAGTAACATTTCCATTTGTCCCTATCACGTGCCAGTGTAGCCCAATGGCATCTGGTTGCTTCAGGAATACGAAGAACCTCAAACCGTTCTTTCAGGGTCTTGACGAAGAAGTCTGACCATCTTGTAGGTGGGCGTCCACGTGATCTTTTGACATCACGTAAGAACCAGTTAGTAAGGCTCTAGTCCAGCCGTCATCTCTAAGTCACATTACATGTCCAGCCCATCTGATTTTTGACTCCTTGGCAAACGAGACAGCGCCCCTGATTCTGGATCGTCAATGGAGGTCAGAACTCCAGATTCCCTTCTCTCACTTGAGTGAGGAGTGATATTCTAAGCATAGCTCTTTCGATTCCTGTTTGGGAGACCAGAATAGCGTTCTCATCCTGCTTTCAAAGGGCCCAGGTCTCTGAGGTGTATGTTAGTGCAGGGAGAATGGTGGAGTCAAAGAGATGTGATTGTTTAATATGTTAAAAATACTAAACAATTTTTAAATTTTACATTGTTTGGAAAATATGTCAGCACTTTTCCCAAATTAACTCACTGAGGTACCTTTAATTTCTCCTTGCTTTTCCCTTATCTGGTAGCAAAAGGAACAGACATTGGGAAGATGGAAATAACCCAGGTTCTGAGAAGTGACCTGACCAGAATTAACTCCTCCAGAACAGGCTTCTGTCTCCTCCGTTCAACAGAGATAACTAGAACTGTCTTCTGTCTTAATTGCATTTCTAGTGAGGCTATTATAAGGCTGTAATTTTTAGTTTTGTGAGAAATAGTTTAGAGTCAAAATAGAAATAAACTTGGAAGTTTTGGAAAACATTTCATTGACCCTTAGGGCACTTTGTAAATAAGTATTTTGTATGAAGTGGTGTTTTTCTCTCCTAGAAATAAGTCATTATATACTTGAACACTTGTGAGATTGACATTCAGAAAAGAAATAAACAGCCATTAAACAAAACAGCAAAGCTTTATCAATTAGGTTGGGCTTATTTCTCACATAGAGAGTGAATTATAATATAGAACCAGCAATTGAATGTTGAAGAGGACTTTACTAAATGGTAAAGTATAAATGTAACCTTGAAACACAAAACACACCGTGTCTTATCTATATGCTGAAGCATGTGATCAATATGAGTCCTTTAAAATCTTGGCTTGGAGGAATATGGCTATTTTGTTTTTAAATGTTCTAATGGTGTCAACTGGCAGATGGATCCTTCTAACTGCAAAATCCCCAAACAGGGTGTTAACAAGGAATTTCTTTAAAAAAGATTTTAAAAAATATTTCATCGACACCCACCCTGCAGTAGTTTTTTCCTCAATCCGGCCCAGGTATGCTGGTCCAGAGACTCTCAGACATGGGGCAGAGCTGTTCCTTGCTCTCCCTGTGCCCAGCCGTTCATGAGGCAGTCGGGAGGCATGGCGGGTTCTAGCCTTGGCCCACCACCCCGGCAGAACCTCACAACAAGCCAGACGGCCCCCCCACCCACTCCATGGGCGCCGCCATTTTCCACATTTGGACTTCCCTCTTGTCAGAACTCCACCCAGCCGACCAGCCCATCACAGCCCGGCTCACGGGCCGCTTGAGGCCGCACGGTTCATCAATAAATGCTTTATTTGGAGGTGTTTAAAGAGTATGCCCCCACACAGCAAGCTGCTCGTGTTGTATTTGATATGCCAAATACCAGTAACAATTATATTAGGTCATTCCCATGACCTAATATAATGGTTTGAGGCTCTTTATGTTCCTGTAGCAAGTCGATGCCCTTGCCTCTACTGGCATGAGACAGGACATATGGAGATATTACTGGTGCCCGCTCTAGCAAATAGATGATGAACGGGAAGATCGTGATCGTGAAAGTAAAAGATAAAACTAAAGCCTTGAGAAAGATTAGTGTGACTTCCACCAGTCTGCCACTGTGGGATCATCGCCCTGCTCTGCTGAGGTGTGGTTGGGCACTAGGGCAGGTGCTCCACAGTCTCCCACTGAGCTCAGTTCAACACAGAGAACAAACAGACTCTCCTTTGTGTAAAGGCCCAGCCCTGGAACAGACAGGCACTACACATCAGAAGTTCCTGACCAGTGTTTGAGAACACCTGCAGGACCCATTGACTATAACCTTTCTAGGAGTGTATGACTCTCCCTTTACCCTGCAATCTCCTGTTGCTTTCCTCAAGAGAGCTTTCCTCAGACTCTGCATGTCCTTTCCCTTCCATGTAGCCTCCTATTTGAAATGGCTCTTGTGGTCTTCTGGTTGATACCCATATTCCCCATGAACTTAAACTCCAGCAGAGCTGATCATTGCATCCTCAGTACAGAGCACAATTCTCAAAAGTGAGTTAATAAATAAATACATTATTATAGACCTCATTCCCATGACCTGAAGGAATGGTCTGAGGCTCTTAGTGTTCCTGGAGCAAGCAGATGCCCTTGGGCTACACCAGCTCACGATAGGACATATGGAGAGGTTACTGGTGCCTGCTCCAGCAAATCGATGATCAACGGGAAGACAAGTGATACAAGTGATGACAGCAGGAAGTGCAGCAAGTGGTGGTGATGTGGCTGTTGTAAAAGTTAGGTCACAGGATGCTAAGGGGCCTTAACTTTAAAGCTCCATGGGTGTGTGAAGGGGATTATTTTATGTGGGGAACTAGGTAGTTTTCTAGATCACTTCATTTATGACTTCCTGAAGTAAAGGGCCATTGAAAAGGGGGTTAGTATTTCAATAACCTATATAGTCTGATATAGACCTTTAGGTAAGACCCCTTACACACACCAGATTCAGATAGAAACCAATAAAGCTGATGTGACCTGGTGCTAGTAACCATGTATGATCATTAGAAATCATTTCACTCCTTGCTCCAAAAAGTTTATTGGCACTTATTGGCTCTTAACAAACCTACAGGCCTACATGAGAGGAAGGATGAAGCTGCACTGATATTTAAGCCATGCAAAGAGATGCAGTAACCACAGAACAGGGTAACATACATGTCCCAGGCTGTGTTCCTCATCCCAAGTTCCTGAACATCCTAGAGATAATCTAATGAGTAAATTCTTCTCTGCAGTAAATTTGCAATTATCTTGGATTTTTGTAGCACAATTATCTGGCCTTCAGAAAATCACATTTTATCAGTTATCTTATGCAAATGAAATCCAATAATGTTATCATACATCATCAGGAGTCTAATTATTTTGATACTAATTAAATTACATGGAACTAATAATAAGTTCCAATACTCAGTGTGAGCAATCAGATTGGCCAGAGGAAATGTCTCTAGGTTATAAGGTATATTTTTTAAAGTGGACTGGCAATTGCCTGTTAAACTGAATCTCTAGGTATTGGTAGCATTTGCTAATAAATACAGTGTTTAATAATGATTTCTTTTTGTATTTTTGTCATTAATTTTACTATTGTTATTATGTGCACTGTTAAGATCATCTCTTAATGCTTTCAGTTTTTTCGATATTGTTCACTGGGTGAACAATATTCACCTAGTGAATATTGTTGAGGCCAGATCTCAGAGAGAGAGGAGGAAGAATGAATGAATGAACGAATGAATGAATGAACAAAGAGAACTGTCCCAGCGAAGAGGTGATAAGTGACCTCTGACAATAAAAGACTGACAATAAAAGCCTAACTTTTTCCTCTCTAAAGTACAGGATCCTTTTTTTCATCTTTCTGAAAATTAACCTACCAAGGGTTAATATTAGCTTTATTGTGCATTTTTTCTATCATAGTATTTCTGATGAGTGGTGGGTGGCAGTGAACAATTACTTCGTGAAGATATTAACTACTGGAGGGTCAGTGAGATAAAGTGTGGTTGACACTACTTTAAGAAAGTAATGCCCATCACAAAGCCCCAGCATGATTTGAGCCAGATTGGGTAAGGGAGGATAGTTACTGGGAAGGGGAATTAACCTTCTTTTAAAAAAAAAAAGAGGGGTAATGGGGCAATTATAGAAGTCAGGGCAATTAAAGTCTCCCAATGCTAGGATCTGCTTATATTTCAACAGCTGAGGTAAACTGCAGCTGACCTATTTTGTAGTTTCTAAGATTACTTTTTTAGCACTTACCTCATGCCAGGCACTCTTCTATGTAGTTTATGACTCTCAGTCTTTGCAATCACCCTACTAGAACAGTACTGTTATTCACAACTGAGGAATTTGAAGAAGAGTGAAAGGTTAAAAATTTTCCCAGCACCACACATCTAACAAAGAATTTAACCAAGATTCAACCCAGGGAATTTAACTGGAATTCATGCTTTTGATCATTGAACTACCATGCTGTTGTAAATCCTAGACTCTGTAGGTAAGTTGGTGGGTCTATGACAACGGGCTTTTAGCCATTGCCAATAAAACAATCTGGGCAGCATTGACTCACCTGACCCAGCAACTGGCACACATCTGCAGGTCATCTAAATGCACACATTTATAGGTCATCTATGGCCTATGAATTTTTGCTGATTTTGACTCACTTGCTCTGCTCCTGGAAAATCTTGGTCTCCTTAACATCATACATACCAGATTTTCTTCATTTTTCAATGATTTCTCCTTTTTTCTGCCGTTTCCATATGTGGTAGAACATTTCATATTTCATCTCAGGCGCCTCCTATTCTCCTTGGACCCACCCTCATGATACTTTTAGTTACTCTAATTGTTTTGTGGGTTTCATTATTCTCATTTTGCCATTTTTTTTGGATGGGAGTTCTCTCAAGCAGGATGTCTTTCAGTGATTCTTAGTCAACCTAGCAATATGAGTGTACAACTATATATTAATATGTGGGTTCTGTAGTTCCAGGAACCACTTGATCCACCCCACAATGCTAAGGACATTGTGTAGTATAACAGGATCAAAATAAAGTCAGAGATTCAGAGTGATAGCACAGTGGGTAGGGCATTTTCCTTGCACTTGGTTGACATGGGTTTGATCCCAGGCATCCCATGTGGTCCCCTGAACACCGCAAGGAGTAACTGAGTAATTTTTGAGTGCACAGATGGAAATTTACTCCCTGAGCATTGCTAGGTGTGATCCAAAAAGGAAAAAAAAAAGTCAGGCATATGGAAACTGTCTCAGCACATATCCTAACACTTTTACTTTCTCCCTGTCCCTACTCCAATTATTGTCAAAGTGCTGATGTGTCACAAATATGTTAACAATTTTCACTCCTAAGACTCAACCTCCCATCTTCAAACCTCTGCAAAATTTTAATATTTCCTATATACTCAGTCAGTCTCTCCAAAATTAGTTAATCTGTGAAGTTTGGACAATTCCAACCAACTGCTTCTCCCATGTTTATTAGTTAACGATAGAGGATTCAAAAAGTTGCCCAAGCTAAACTACTGGAAATTATTTATGTTTGTTTTTTTTTTTTTTTGCCTACAGTCAATCAGTTGCAAAATTTTTGAGTTCATATTTTGAACCTATTCATTGTTCTTCATTCCCCTGGCCGCCACTGATTTACTCTTGTATTAGAGAATCTTTCAAGGACAGCTTAATGACATTTTCTATATGGAGTTTTGGGGATGTGATATTGCTACTTCATTATTGTAGTTGTTGTGATTGTGATGCTCTTCACTATAACAGTAGTGGTGCCAAGGATTATCAAAGGCCCTTTCATATGCGAGGCAGGCACCCTGTCACTGAGGCACACTGCAGGCTGTTGCTCTTTTTACTTTAAATCCTCATTATTTTACCTTTCATAGAGTACCTTCAACATTTAAACTGACACCAATACTCTCTTATACTTCTAACCATGCTCACAATGCTTAGAATGTGATTCTCCCTACTGAGGGCTTATTCCTGACTCTGCTCTCAAAGAGCACTCCTGGAAGGTTTAGAGGACCATCTGGGGTGCCAGGGATCATACCCAGGTTGGTCACTTACAAGGCATGTGTACTCTCACTCCAGCCCTAAGCATCCTGATTTTAAAACATGTTTTCTTCTATGCTCAGGTTGGTTGTTTATTTTAGTTTTTTATACAGAATTATCTAAAGAAGTCACTAACACATCTCCCCATATCTGACTTTAATAATTATGTGGAAGTCTTTGGTGTTCAATGTCAAGATTCATTACAAAACAACTGATCAGTCTGCATGCTGACTGCTTACAGCCGCATAAACCACAATGCCAATTTATGTATTCTGCTTTATTTAGAGATTTGATTATCCCTATTTCCTATTTACTTCTTTACTCAGCAATGAAGGAAGCTGGGAGATCATTTACTACTAGCTAAGCCTTCAGGTGAATATATTGGCTGTCAGACTGGAGGAATGGTGCTGTGAATGTAATATTAATTATACGATACTACATAGTAAAGACTACAGAGAAGTCTCTTTTTAATCACAATAAAAGAAATAGTTGTTTCCTCAAAAATTAACTAATTTTATCATATTATATCCACAAATGGCATAAATTATATTCATTGTTCTAGAAAGCAATTAGCATTGTAACTAGAAAGTTCTAACCAAGTGTGGGGCTCATAATATGCTAAGAATATGCTATATCGAGAAATGCATTCTCTATCCACTAAGGTTGCAACAGGACTCAATATTCTTTTATTACTAATTTTCCCTCTTATTTTTCCTTCTATTTCCTTCTTACAATGTATTCCCATGTAGAGCATCTTAAACTGTTTGGGAACAAAGAGAAATATATATATATATATATATATATATATATATATATGCACACACAGACAGAAATTTTTTTAAATGGTGCTTTTCATAAACATCTTTTCAAGTGGAACTTAGTGTAATTTAGCATAACTTAGTGTAACTAAGTGTAACTTAGCATTATTGTCAATGTACCTTTCACTTGGAGATATTTTCAAATGACTAGAAGCTAGTCTTTCTTCTTTTTCTGGTATGAAGGAGAAAGATAGGAAGAAGAAAGGGAAGAGAATGAGAAAATAAAACCATATTTGGTATGTATATATACCTATAAATACCATGAGGATAAGAACCTTACCTTCACCATTTATTTTATTTGAATAAGATCTAGCACATCATAGACACTAAAGCAATATATTTTGAAAATGTGAATGCAATGTACTTGGAATTAAGACAAATGGGTTACTATCAATAAGTCATATTAAATAGTAGACATGTAACCTCAAGATTGTACTTCAAGGACTCATTTCCATAAGTTATAAAATCAAACTACATATTCACCAGGATTATTTCCAACTCTAATATCCTATTCTCTGCTTGCCACTTTTGTTAAGTATAGTTGCGTAGTTAAACATGTTGATGTAAATAGGCATAACAATTTGAGAAATTTGTTTTCAAATTAGGATCTCCAGATACATCTTCAACAGCCTTTGTAGCTGTGACTACATTGAACCTAACTACCACGCCTCAAAGTAAGTATAACAAAACTATCCTGCTGTAACTCAAAAAAAAAAAATCACATATTTATTGCAGCTACAATAATGTTGGGGTTTTGGACAGGTTTAATTTTGTCATTTTATATTCATATTTTGATTTTTAGTTTCTCTATAGTGGTTTAAATGTGGTGACTATATACTGATATAACAATCACTATTCTGGGGCTGGAGCGATAGTCCAGCGGGTAGAGCATTTGCCTTGCGCGGCCGGCCCATGCCGACCCGGGTTCAATCCTCGGCATCCCATATGGTACCCAGAGCACCACCAGGAGTAATTCCTGAGTGCAGAGCCAGGAGAAAACCCCTGAACATTGCTGGGTGTGACCCAAAAAAGAAAAAAAAAAACACTATCCTAAAAATAAAGTAATTTATTATAGCTTGCCTTTCATTTGTTATGAGATTTTAAAGTGATATTAAAGCAATCTTGACAATGTTCCCAGTGATATAACAAGAACAGAAAAAGAAAGCAAACCATTGACAGCCAGTATTTAAAAATTATAGAAATTCTGCTTAATACATCAGACTCATCAACTTCAGGTTTTCCCAAAGTCATAGAATAAAAATGCAGCACATCAGACTGAGAGCTATCTCAATAGACTGAGTACGTTCTTTGCATACTGACATACCAGTTCCACATTACCCCAGGGCACCATTGAATGTGGCCCCACAACAAAAACAAAACACTAAAAAGCTTCAACATGTCAGAGTAAATCTACATTGGAATTTTATTTTTTAAAAACATTGAATTTTGGAGTCAGGGAGATAACACTGTATTACAAATAATACTGACTATACAAATAATAGTATTTGTTTTGCATGCAGTTGCCTGCACTGATACAGATTTGATCCTCAGCATTGGATAAATTCCCATGAGCACCACCAGAGATCACTCATAAGCACAGAGATGGAACTAGCCACACACTACTGGGTGTGGTCATGAACCTAAACTAAAACAACAGGTTGAATTCTGAAATTTTTTCTTTTAGCCAGCAATTCTCAAGTGACTTCCCAAGGTTTCAATGATTTCCAGATCTCCAGAGGGAAAGATGCTGAAAACTGTAAGTGTGACACAGTCCCTTACGTCCTGCAGACCTCATTCATTCACTGAACACATATATTGAACAAATGCATGTTTAGTCATAACAATATCGGTATATATTCATAAAGTATCAACCATGTTTAAAGCATTGTTATAAGAGCTACAGATTCATCTATGATTAAACAGATCTAAGTGGGAGAGGGACAAATGGTAGCATGTGATTTGTTAAAAAGAAAGCAAATCAAGCAGTGAAGGAAGAAAGCATGAACCAAGGAAAAAAGGTGGGTTGTCTTTATATGTTTGTGGAGTGTGTGTGTGTGTGTGTGTGAGTGTTTGGTGTTTGGACCACACAAAGCCTCACTCTGGGCTTAGTTCTGGCTTGATACTCATGAGACCATATTTCTTTTCAGGGAGTAACTCTGTGTCAGCTAGATTCAAGGCAAGCACCTCTACCCTATATAGTATTTCTCTAAGACCTGGATTGCGAATTTAAATACGGTGATCTTAATGACTGTAAGGAAGAAAGTAAGACCTGAGTAATGAATGATTATCCAAGGAGTTAAGAGCAAACTGTGATTCTAACTAGAGAAATACAATGCCCAGAATATGCATGTAGTAATAGAAATCAAAAGGAGACCCAATGAGAGCCCCAGAAATTATTTTTTGCATTTTACAAAACCATTTTCCTATTTTTGAATATATTAATAAATAAGGGTGTGCAATAGTGTTACTTATTTTATGCTTATATTGTTCTGTACCACACCCAGCGGTGTCAATATCCTCCTAAAGGTCCTTTTCCCTCCCTTTGGTAGTCTCAGTTCTGTTAAAGCTTGTTTTTTCTTAGGGGGCCACTCTGGAAATGTTTAGATCCCCTGCTCTATGCACAGGGATCACTCCTGACAAGGTTTGTAGTGCATATTATTAAACCTTTCCTTAGGCTTTGTACAAAGCAAGAAAATTGTCTCTGTCCCATCAGTTCTCAGTTCTGTTGGAAACATCTCAAGATTTGTTTGCATTGTACATTCTTACTTTGTTTCCTTGTACTCCATACATTAACAAAAGTCATTGTCTTTCCCCTCTGATCCACTTCACTTAGCATGACATGCAAGATTTCATCTTTTCTCATGTTGAGTAATATCCATGTGTATCTATACCATTCTTTTTTGTTTTGTTTTGTTTTGTTTTGTTTTGTTTTGGGGGATGTTGGGGAGCCACTTGGGCCCCAACAGCATCAGGTAGAAGTTCTCTTCTATCTCCAAGGCTGCCAGGGGAACAGTTGAAAGGTCACAAGAGTGGCACAGTTCCAAAAGGCTTTTAATAGTACAGAAGCTCTACCACTGCAATCCAATATAATGAAAGAATTCTAGCTCTGGTCAGAACTTAGACCATACACAAAAGCCCAAGTCTCCCAACAGAGAGAGAGAGAGAGGGATCTCACCCAAGAGAGAATCCTACCAAAGAGGAAACCTATCCAAAAAAGGGGGGGTGAGTGCCTCAAGTCAGTCCCCTTTATACACAAAAGTAATCCTAACTGTTGACAGGGAGGGTCCTGTCAACAAAGAACCCTAAACAGCTTCTAGATAATAGAAGAGTGTAGAAGGGTGGTGCCACACCCTATTATAGGTATAAACAAAGAAGTATACCAAGAACTAATCTCTTCTTCTGAGATTATCTCTTATGTAAAACACTGGAGAGAGAGAGGGGGCTGGTCTAAAGTAATACATCTCAATTTCATGTAAAGTAATACATCTTAATTTTACATCTTAATTTCATGGACTTTACGTAATCTATATGGTACCCACAAGGTCCTTTTTTTTTAATATATTTTATTATACCACCATGAGATAAACAATTACAAGAATGTTCTGTTTGGGCTTCGGCCATACAGTATCCAGCTCCCATTCTCTCCACCAGTGCCCATTTCCTACCACCAATGTCCCCAATTCTCTCCCCCCCCCGTAGCCTGCCTCTATGGCAGACTCTTTATCTCTTTTCTCTCTTACTCTTTCTCTCTCTTTCTCTCTTCCTTCTCTTACATATTGTGGATTGTAATATATATATATATATAGTAATATATATATTATATATATATATGTTATATGTATATATATATATACGTATATATATGTAATATATATATATATACTCAGAGGTTATCATGTGTATCTTTTTGCCTGTATTTAATGCTAAGTTCTATGTGGTAATAGCACTTTTTGACAATTATTGGCACACTATTCCCTTCTCTGTCTTGCCTAACCTCTGCTCCCACTCGTTTGTGGTAATTTCCACCTTTCACTAGACCTCCTGATCCACCTTTCACCTGACCTTGGATATTAGTATTATAATATGTATATATATGTATATATACATATATTTATGTCATGCAAATAAATGCAGTCATTCTATATCTGTCTCCCTTCTGGCTAATTTCACTTGATATGATCCTCTCTATATCCATCCATTTATAGGCAAATTTCATAACTTCATTTTTCCTAACAACTGTATAGTATTCCACTGTGTAGACCACAAGGTCCTTCTTATTTATTATCTGTACCAGAATGATTCTGAGTACCTCGATCTCTGTATACTGAAAGGGTCACACTCGCCTGTGTGAGGGCAAACTAGTATGATCCTTCCTATAATCTTAAACAATAGTCTCAACATAGCAGAATGGCAGTCTCCTGGTAAATTCTAATTGTCCCACGCTGGGTGCGGTGGGTATAAAGAGGAGCTGTGCCCAATCTAGGAAACATAGAAGTCTTGGTAGATGTATAATAAGTCAGAAGTTATTCAGAGTCAAGGTGTCTTCTGTAACCGCCATTCTCTCCATCAGTGTTTACATAGAAGAGAGATCTCATTAATATGAATCCTGGCTTAATAACCTGTAAATAGATTAATCTGTGAGTGGATAAAACAGAAAATCTCCCAAGCTAGCTAAACTTGTCATCTAACAGGAGGACACATAGATTACTCAAAGATTACTCCTTGCTCTACACTTAGAAATTACTCCTGGCAGTTTTGGGAGACCATATGGGATGCCAGGGATTGAACTTGGGCCTACCCACTGTACCATCTTTCAAACCCAATACAATTATTTTATATATACTTGGGGAAACTGGGCTATTTCCATTTCTTGGATATTGAAAGTAGCATCAGACCTATCTTAAATCAATGTTTTGTGCTCTTGGCATATATATCCAGGAGTGGGATCACTGGATCATATGAAGTTTTATTTTTAGTTTCTTGAAGTGTTTCCATACTGTTTCCAAGAAGACAAGAGTCCAGCTAACAGTATCTGAGAGTTCATTTTTCACTGCATTCTTGCTACCTCTGATTGTTTCAGACCGTTTCATACAGACCATTGTCATAATAGTGAGGTAATATTTCATTGTTATTTTAATTTCTATTTCCCTGGTAATTAGCTAAGTACAACCCTTTTTACATGTCTATATGCCACCTGCAGTCTTTGAGAAAGCATTTGTTCCTCACATTTTTGATGGAGTTTATATTTTTTTTGTTGCTCTTGAGCCCTGAAAGGCTTACGTATCTATATCTTGTCAGATGTAGATTGTGCAATACCTTTTCTCCCATTCATTAGTTATCTTTTTATTTCAGTCATTTATTTTATAGTACAGAGCTTTTTGGTATGGTATTATCCCATTTCCTTATTGGTTTTCTTTCTCAGTGAGATCTCATTCAAGAGACTCCTCTGAAGACAATATTCTGAAGTGTTTAGCCTATGTTTATCTCATATTTTATGAAGGTATTTTATGAAGGTATTTTATGAAGGTTTTTATGAAGGTATTTCGAATTAACCTTTGTGTGTGTTCTGAGATGACTTGAGTGAGCAGCTTGTAGATGATGGAAAACAGGCAGATGGGGCAATAGTTGCCAATGTCGTGGACGTCTCCCTTCTTGAACAGTAGAACTGTCCTGCTGGTTTTCCAGTGGGAGGGCACCTTGCATTCAGACAGTGTGTGAAGAGTCGAGCCAGTGTAATGATGAGTACTGATGGCAGATTCTTCAGGTGTTCAGGCCTGACTTTTGTCTGGACCAGGTGCTGTTTGCTTCTTTACCAACGAAATGGCATGTTGGATTTCAGAAGGGAGAACGTTGGGAATGACATATCCATCTTGTGGAATTTGTACGTGGACAAGTGGATGTAGCTATCAAAGAGATCCGAGTAGAAGTCATGGATGACTCGTGTCATCATGAACAGGATTGGCAGAACACTAGGTGAAGGACAACCATGTGAGCAAGCTGGCTTCTGAAAAGGATTCAGCACAATCGACCATATCCATACAGTAACCAAACTCATTGAGGTTTGTAGGGAGTTCACGATGCCACTCTCTCACGTTCATTAATTTAACAAAAGCCTTTGATTCTGCGGAGAAGAAAGCAGTCATCGAAGCCCTAGCCAAACAGGGCATTCAAAACCAATACATCAAGACTCTTTGTGAGCTGTATTACAGATTCACCACCAGGATCTCACCATTCAACAAGGAAGTGATCATTGATGTCAAAAGAGGGGTTCGGCAGGGTGATGCCATCTCACGGAAACTCTTCAGCACCACCCTCGAGAATGTCATGTGACAATTAGATTGGGAAGGAATGGGAGTGAAGATAGATGGTCGGCAACTACACCACCTCTGCTTCTCTGATGACATTGTTTTAATAACACCAAACATTAGTCAAGCGTCACAAATGCTGGCTGACTTCGACCGAGAATGTGGAAAGATAGGTCTACAGCTGAATCTCAACTAAACTATGTTCATGAAAAACAAGCTAGTTCCAGAGACCCCATTCACTCTCAACAGAACAGACATCTCTGAAGGCAGCAGTTATGTGTATCTAGGTCAAGAACTCAACATCATGAACAACCTAAAACCTGAGCTGAGCAGGAGGAAGATAGCGGCATGGAATGCTTTCAAGAGCATTGAAGAAATAGCTAAAAAGGACAAATAAACTTTGGCTCCAGGCACAACTCTTTGAGTCTACCATTCTCCCTGCATTAACAGTGGTCTCAGAGACCTGGACCCTACGAAAGCAGGATGAGAATGTTATTCGGGTCTCCCAAAGAGGACTCAAAAGAGCTATGCTTAGAATATCACGTAATGCGATTTGGAGATGACCGCTAGACTAGAGCCATTACCGACTGGATCCCACAGGACATCAAGAGATCATGTGGCCGCCTACCTACAAGATGGTCAGACTTCTTTGTCAAGACCCTGAATGAATGGTTTGAGGTTCTTCGTATTCCAGAAGCCAGCAGATGCCATTGGGCTACACTGGCACGTGATTGGGTCAAATGGAAATGTTACTGGTGCCCGCACAAGCAAATAGACAAATAATGGGTTATCAAGTGATCAAGTATCTATTGACCAATTGTTCAAATGTGTTCTGAGATAAGGGCTAGTTTTTGTTCTTGTTGTTTCTGAACAAGAACCAATTTTCTTGTTCTAACCAATTTTCCCAGGAGCATTTGTTAAGGAAGCTTTCCTTGCTCCACTTAATGTACTTAATCCCTTTGTATTAAATTAACTATCTACATGCCCAATTTACCTCCTCGCTCTCAATTTTATTTTTATTTATAAGAGTATATCCTTAGTTCAATTCTACAGTTTACTACAATGTAAGTTTTTATAACTACAACGTCATAGTATCATTAAAAATCAGGCCCTGAAATGTTTTAAATCTTGCCAACTAGAAGATTGAAAACAGGAGCAGGTATCTGATGATACTGCTTTAGTAGGTACTGACAGATACTGAACAAGAAAAGGCATTCTGCTTCTTTGTGTGTAGACAAATTGTGGTTAAAAGGTCAGGAATTTAGTTGAAACAAAAAAAGATAAGGACTTATATATTATAGGTGCAAAATTTAAATTCAAGTCCCAAGTCCTTTGCCATGAAGAATAAGTGTGTTTTTTCCTTTGGGAAAATATTCCAAGTTAAACATTTAAAGTCTCTCAAACTCTTATACACAGCATCTCAGCAGTCTCACTCTTGGGGACTTGTTCTTAGCAAATGAAGTCAGAAAAGGTACCAGAATATTATTTATCTCTGTAGCATTAAACAGTTATTTTTCTCTCATAAGATTCTCAAGTTCACACATTTCCCAAATGGATTATTTTCAAATCTTTACATACTTCTATCATTAGTTTTTGCATGATCTTCTACAATGCCCCATAAGATATTTCTTTAACAAATATTTAATGACATAATGAAAAACTAAGATGTTCATAATAAAGTTTTATGTTCTTTTTGAAAAACAATATCTAATGAAATAATAGATGACTAAACTAGGTACCCAACTACAAAGAGCAAGATCAGAGTTTCACAAATGTTTGGAATTAGAGGCATATCCAAGAAGGCAAGACAGATTATTACAAAAGGAACATGGGGGGGCAGAGTGATAGCACAGCAGGTAGGGTGTTTGCCTTGCAAGTGACTAACCCAGGATTGATCCCTGGCATCCCATATGGTCCCCCAAGCACCGCCAAGAGTAATTCCTGAGCAAAGAGCCAGGAGTAAGCCCTGAACATTGCCAGATGTGACCCCCAAAAAAAAAGCAAACAAAAAGAGGAAGAAGAAGAGCATGGTCAGGAAATGGGCCTAGAAATATTTATTACTTACAAGTATTAAAATATACTTCAACCACTGGCAGTACACAAAAATATACTCTGTATATTTTATCTGTACCAAAAGTGTGTCAGAGAGATAACAAATGGGTTTAGGCACTTGTCCTGCATGCTGCCTGCTCCATGTCAAACTCAGCATTACTCATGGTCACCAAGTCTCCAACCAGGAGTGATCCCTGAGCACAGAACTAGGAGTAGGTCCTGAGCACAGACAGGTATGGTTCCCCAAATCTTCAAATATATATAAATATATATGAAGCACAGAGGCCCCAAGACTGAAAGACTGAAAAATCTACTTCTTAACAGAGCAAAAAAGGAGTAATTCCTTGGTAATAGAAGACATTAGACTATGTGTTGATCATAATGTATGTAGCATGTAGATCTTTAATTGTGCATCTGCCTTAAATTTACATAACTCTATAAGCCTATGAAAACTATTTTTTAAATTGCCTTATAATTTACACAAAAATATATTCTTGGTCTGTTAAGTTGTTTTGATAACTAAATTAACAATTTTGTCTTTCACATTGTCTTTTCCCCACTTTACTTTTCTCTCCCACTTTAAAACTGTATCCCCCACAACCTATATTTATTATTCTTCCAATAAAATCAGCTTTAAAAAATTGTGAGATAAGAAAAGAATTATAAAATCCAACAAGCTACTTTTCCTGATAGTAAATGCCCACATTTTTATTTATACATATATATACTTATGCATCTTGTTAAGCTGTTGCCAGCTTTTTAATCCATAATCTTAGAGAAAACAATCTCAGTAAGTTGTTCTATTTATAATTATTTAGAAAACAACATTAGGATCCGTGTTAATATTGATTGCATACTCCAACACTGTTTTTTGAAACATGTTACTTGTTGGTCTGTACAATAATGTGACGTGTAATATTAGATGACAAATTTGGCAAAATTCATTGGTAATAGGATGTTTATTTTAGTAGGTTTATGAAATATTCAGAGTCTGAAAACAAATGATAATGGCTGAATTTCTGGTGAATTGTTATGGCTCTGCAATTTGCAAACATTCTCATCGACATATATCCTTATAAATACATTTTCTTCTATTTTTATCTTATTTTTTTTCTTTTGGTTTTAGAGTCACATCAGCAGTGTTCAGAGTTTTCTCCCTGGTTCTGCACTCAGGGATCACTGCTTGTAGGACTTGGGGTGCCAGGGGAGCTAACCCTGGTGATCTGTGTGCAAGACAAAAATTCTACCCACTTTATGTCTCTCCAGTTCTCTTATACATCTATATTCTACAGTTCATACATATTGAGGTATTACTAGAAGATTCTAAACACATTGCATTTATACTAATTTATAATATATGATTCAATTTTTTCTGTCATGGGCTTGGGCCATACCCTGTGGCCTTAGGGATTACTCCTGGTTCTGTGCTCAAGCGTCACTTCTGGTGGTACACAAGGACCATTTGTGGTGCTAGGGTTTGGCTGCATGCATGGGAAGTGTTTTAAAGCATGTACTATTTATCCAGCCCTCTTATTAGATTTGTTATCAAATTGAAGATTTTTTTTTCAGAATTTAGGAATATTGGGATCTAAACCCTTCCCAGCTTCCAAGTTTTTTACTTTGTGTGGAACATAACCAACTTTGAAATGTGACTACAGAATCTAGCCATAACTTTCCAAGATAGATATAAGTTAATAACATCCTAGGACATATTTTCATCTTGGCACTAAATTTGGGTCTTGCCTCAGAAAATGAAATATTATTTATGCTTGTTTTCCTGGGTTTTTCCCAACATATACCTTGGCAAGTGGAGAATAAAGCCACAATGAAATCAGATGATCTGTTTAAGATAAACCAGCAGAGAGACGATATGAATCCCCATGGCCCCTGTGGCTCCAGCTTGACTCATTACCAAAATCAACAGCATGCAAGTGCATGTTTCTGCCTGTGCCTCCAACACCTGGGCTTTAGAGTTAATACTTATTAACTGGTTCTTCTCAGATTCTTGGAAACATAATGGCATAGCAACTCCTTCCTATTTTCCTTAGGCAAAGAGAGTGATGGAACAGCTGAAGTGTAGAGATTGAGGACTTGAGGACGAAAGGCAAGGAATAATAACATAGGGGGTCCACAGCAATTCTGGAGTTGTATATCATAGTCCCTGAAGCTCCTCTTTCTGTTAGTTGGGAAGCTGATTCTCTGAACTCACCAATGTCCTCAAAATTCTAAAATGTTATGTGCCCCAGATCACATTTCATTCCATTTTCCTCATATCTAAAAAGTTGTTCTCTCACTCTGTTTCCTAGTTTCTGATCATATCAGTCTCAAAAGAGAATATAAGTTTCTATGAGGCAAATGTTACCCTGATAATAAAAAAGCAGAGACAGCAAAGAGGGAAAAACTATATTCCAAGATCCCTGATGAATATAGATGTAGAGATCCTTAACAAAATAATACCAAATCAAACTTAACAATACATCAAAATATCATAAAAAACACAGCCAAGTAAAATTGTCCCAGGGGTACAAGGATGGTTTATTATAAACAAGTCAATTGACATTATACACCATATCGATACAAGGAAGAATAAAAATTATATGGTTGTATCAATGTATACAGAAGAAGCAGTTGAGAAACTTCAATGCCTATTCTTAATTTTTTAAAAATCAATAAGATGAAGACAGAAGGAAATTTCCTCAATATAGTTAAAGACTTCTGTCATGGAACCACACCTTATATTAAACTCAATAATGTAAAACTGAAAGGCTTTCTTTTGCCTAAGTTTGGGCACACAACAAGGTTGTCAACTTTCACCACTATCATTCAATATAAGATTAATAAGTACATAGCAATTAGGCCATAAAGAGATATTATCCAGATTAAAAGGATTGAAATTCTCTCTATTTGCAAATGACATGATACTATAGTTAGAAAACCATAAAAATTCTACCAAAAAAGCTCCTAGAAATAATGGTTAAGTGACAGGCAAGCTACAAAATCAAGACACAGAGATCCATGTCATTCATATATGCAAACAATGAAATAGAAGATATAGAAATAAATAAACCACCCTTTCACAATCCTGCCTCAAAAACATTATTTAGAAATCAATTAACAAAGTAACTGAAAAACTTACATAAAGAAAACTATAAATCATTTCTAAAATAACTATACAAGGAAATGGAAACACAACCCCTTTCTGTGAATTTAAGAATTAATGTTGAAATTACTATCTGACCTAAGGACTAAACAGATTGATTACAGTTCCTATAAAATTAACCATGAAATTATTTAAAGAAATAGACCAAATGCTGTTGTTGAGTGATAAAGCCAAAAGAGTAAAGCAATCTTAGGAAAAAAGAATCTGGGAGGCTTTTCTTTTCTCAACTTTAAATTACATTATAAGGCTATAGTACTCAAGACAGTATGGTACTGGAATAAAGATAGCTCTCACACAAATGGAATAGAATTCAGAGCTCAGAGGCAGATCTACAGGGAGATGGGCAGCTAACGTTTAACAACAGTGCGAAAAGTATGAAGAGCTAAAAGTATGAAGGAAAGCCTTTTCAACAAACAGCGGGAAAACCGTTCAACCATATGGTAATACAATGAATTTATACCTATATGCACTATGCACAAAATCAATTCAAAATCAAGTAAAAAGATCCAAATTAGACCTGAATCTATCAATCATATTGAGTAAACAGAACTCTTGATAACACTGGATCCAGAGTCATCAGCTGTTCAATGCCACTGTCAAGGACACAGAAGGAAAGATGAACATAAAATTAGGAAGCTTCTGCACCGTAAAAGGAATGTCAAACAGCTTTAAAAAACTTCCCACAGACAAAATGGGATAAAATATGTGCCTACCACTCATCTAACAAAGCGTTAGTGTCCAATATATATAAAGCACTTTTGGAAACAAAAAAAAAAATCAACCCAATCCAAAAATAGGGAGAAGTGATGAAAAACATGAATAAAATCTTACTCAAGGAAGACAAACTGATAGACAATGGGTAAATGATTAAATGTCCAGTATCACTGATCAGGGAAATGCAAATCGAAACAATGAGATATCACCCCAAGCCTGTAAGACTGACAAATATTGAAAAGAATAAAAACAACCAGTATAGGTGCAGATCTGTATGTGTGTGGGGTGGGTGGGAAGCTTCATCAACTGCCAGTGTGAATGGCAACTGATTCAACTCTTTTGTAAAACAGTGTCAACACTTCCTGAAAAGCAAATACACAAATTGAGTGTCCACCTGACCAAGCAATTCCACTTTTTGGTACCTACCCAAAGGAGTCTAAACTTAATAAATTTTTTTAAAACCATATTCACTCCTATGTTCATGAAAGCACTATTCACAATAGCTCAAATCTGGGGGTTAAAGATCAAAAGTCCAAGACAGATCACTGGATTAAAAAAAAAAAGTAGCTGGGGCTGGGGGCAGCAGGTAGGGTTTTTCATCAACTAGCACACGTGCTCTGCAGTTCCAAAGTTTATTGTGCATCATATTCTTTCTTTTTCTTTTTGGGTCACACTCAGCAATGCTTAGGGGTTACCCTGGCTATAAATTCAGGAGTTACTCTTGGCAATACTCAGTAGACTATAAAGGTTGAGGGGATAGACCCTGATTGGCCATATACAAGGCAAACACCTCACTCGCTGAGCTATCACTCCAACCTTCATCTTGTGGGTCTGAAGTGGATGAGTCTGCATTTTTTAAGGTAAGGAAAAAAATAAGTCTATGGACTAGAAGGTCCACAAAAATAGACATGGTAGAAAGTGCTGGCTTGTGTGAAAAAGTGCAGATGAAGGGTAATGCTGGCTCATACATATTTACCATGGCAAAGTAGATGGGGCAGAAGACCGAGATCACTTGAGAGCCCTGTATTCAATATTGGCTTCTCTGGCTTGTTTGCCATCTGTACTATTGTTCTAGAGAAAACAAGTAAGGATAAAGGAACTCAGTACCTTAAGGCAGATTGGATAACCAAAAGAATAAAATATGTACTTTTAAAATTGTGCCATGATTTCAGAGAAGTTTATTTGGCATAAAAATAAAAAGTAGGATTATCTGTGATTTTACCAATAGAGAAGCTGTCAAACATCAGATGATCATAGACTTTGATATGACAATAAGTAGATTTTCCTAAAGGAAAGCATTCCAAGCATGTCATAATATTCTTGACAATGGTAAACTAGTTACAGATGAATGTTATTAAACCTATTGCAACTTCAAGGAAAAGGCTATACTGAGTTTATCCTGCTTTGATCAGAGGAGAGAAGTGCCCCTTTTTAAGCAAAACTACATAGCTTTCTTGTTGAACAAGCTTTAGCAAGAGCTGGGTTTAAAGAGATTATGGAAAATCTGACATTACACTCAAGGAAAGATAAAAAAAAACTTATTTGAGAAACAACAGCATAAGACTCTACTTTGAGTTAACTATGGAAATATACTAGAGAATGGTATTCCCTGTGTTCTTTTTCACTTTATTTAAGCACCATAGTTTTCAAATTGGTTCATAATACAATTGTTATGGGTATTTGATGTCTCAACACACGACCTCACTGAACTTCCCTTTGCCATTGTTCCCTTTTTTCTCACCCACCTACACCAAATCTTCCCCCTTAGCAGGTACACAATTTATCTTATATTGCTTGTTACAACCAAATGGCTAAAAGAATTATAAAAAATACTTTAATAAAAGAAAACTTTTGGAACTTGCTATATCTCATCACAGGGTTGTTAAATCTTTATCTGAGGGTTTACCAAGCTGTTCATTGCTACTTGATCCTGTGTTACTGTTTTACTGTTTTGTGTGTTGAGTTTAGTTGGCTTTATGTTACTTTCGTCATTCAAATGTCAAAGTAGCAGTTATTCACAGCTTTGACAGATTTGTGTTCTCAAAGAATTTAAAGGAATATGGTATATTTAACATACATCATGGTATATTGTTCTCAAATAATTTAAAGGAATATGGTATATTTAAGATATATCATGGTATATTGAAAAAACTACTTCAATCAATGTAAATACAATATGAATATAATTATTCTTAGTAATTGTATTAAGAATGCAAATGGAGTAGCCAATATGGAACACATCTAAATGATAAAGGAGGTATTATTTTAGCAAAGAAGAATCACTGGAAGTAGCCAGTTCTACGTTATTAATGATTCTATAAACAAATGTTCCTTAAAGAACTCTCTCCTGTGTGAACAATTGATTCAAGAACTGCTCCTCTCTTCTTACTGATAAGCTCTCATTTTTAATATATGCTTGCTTTACATTGCTTAAATACTTCCAGATATGTGTAATCCACCAGCTAGAAATACCTTTTCTTCTATCTGGAAACATAGTCACATACACACACACACACACAAGCACATGTACACACACATGAGTGCACACACACTATATACATATATATCTTATATATATATGAGAATATATTCGTAGGTAAATATATATTTATATGTATATATATATATCATCATGAAAAAATAGCCTTCAGGCAAAATTATAAAATAGCTTTAAGATTTTTCAAATTAAACTTTTGTAGTTTAACTTTATTCACATTTTGAGGAATTATTTTTATACTTGAAATTTTTCTAGAAGTACTAAAAGAAATTTCATTAAATGATCAAATATTTTACAGAATTGTAAGTATGGTCATTTTTATTATTTGGATGGATCATGTTCCTGGAGTTACATCTCCTAAAATTTTGGTTGACTTGACTGTTTAGAAAATATTAATAATAAGCATGAAATAGTTTTCCTCTATATTTAGGGGGAAAATGTTAGTGTCCACAGGTAGCTGATCATTTTCATCTATTTCTTTTTATTTGGGGGCCATACATGTGGTCAAGGTTTACATCTGGTGGAGCCGAGAGATAGCACAGCAAATGGGGATATGCCTTGCCCATGGCCAACCAGGGTTCCATCCCCTGGCATCCCATATGGTCTCTCAGAACAGCCAGGAGTAATTCCTGAGAGTAGAGTCAGGAGTAAGCCTGAACACCAGCAAGCGTGACTGAAAAAAGGCAAAGAAATTTTTTTTTAGTCTGTCAAAAAATCTGGTTTTGGCAGATCGAATATGCATAAAACAGATTGCCAGGCTCTGCCATGTGGGCGGTATACTCTTTGTAGCTTGCTGTGCTAAGCACTGCCAGGAGTAATTCCTGAGAGCAGAGCCAGGAGTAACCCCCTGAGCATCGCTGAGTGTGACGTGGCTCTCCGCCCTGACAAGCAGGACATGCCCTTCAGCAGCTCCACATAGCCAGAGGATACATGGCGGCAGTAAAGACGGTAAAGAAAGATGCTGCCAGGGAGTCGGTCATCATGTTGCCCCATGGGCCGGGCCCAAAGCCCTGGTGGAGTCGCCAGGAAACGGAGGCCCTCAAGCAGAGGGGCTCCCGGCCTCACTATCACTATTAAATTTTTTGGATAAATTTAATCTATCCAAAAAAAGTTACACCTGTCTCTGCACTCTGGGATCACTCCTGGTTGAGTTCGAGGAACCATACGTAGTGCAGGGGATCAAACCCATATCTTCTATGTGCAAAGCAAGTGGCTACACTATCACTCCAGCCCAACATGCTATTTTTAAGTGTTTTAAGTATTTTATATTAATAGAGCTGCTCAGGGGACCATATGGGAGGCTTGGGATTGAAGCTGGTTGGCTTTAGGCAAGGCAATCACCCTACTTGAGACACCCTTCTATAGCTCTAACCCTGAAGTGAAAAAAATTTTTATAAACACCCACTTCTGGGGCTGAAGCTATCGCGACTATGGGTAGGGCATTTGCCTTGGCATGTGCTTACCTGAGTTCGATTCCCGGCATCCCATATGATCCCCTTGAGCACCTCCACGAGTAGTTCCTGGAGTGCAGAGTCAAGAGTAACCCATAGAACATCACTAAATGTGACCCCCAAAAAAAAACCACTTTCTTCAAAGATTACTCATGTTCTTCAAACATTTATATCTCTTCATAAGTTAGTATCTCATTCTTTATTATAGACATTAAAGAAATATGATACAAAATAAAGACTATATTGAAAATATAAAACCAAAAATGATAAGCAAACTTCGTTCTTCATATTATTACCTAGTCCAGGCATTATTATAATTTTCTTTAAATAGTTGTTGATCTTTGGCAATAAAATTTTTGGTTTAACAATGTGTAAGAGAAGGAAGAGAGAGACAGAGAGAGACACAGAGAGAGAAGAAGAAGAAGAAGAAGAAGAAGAAGAAGAAGAAGAAAGAAGAAGAAGAAGAAGAAGAAGAAGAAGAAGAAGAAGAAGAAAAGAAGAAGAAGAAGAAGAAGAAGAAAAGGAAGAAGAAGAAGAAGAAGAAGAAGAAGAAGAAGAAGAAGAAAGAAGAAGAAGAAGAAGAAGAAGAAGAAGAAGAAGAAGAAGAAGAAGAAGAAGAAGAAGAAAAAAGAAAAAAATGCATGCCTCTAAGAGGCTGGCTGGGGGAGGTGAGGGAATGAGGGACATTGGTGATGGGAAATGGACATTGGTGGAGAGATAGGGAAATAATTTGGCTTATTTTTTAACCATTAAAACTGTTTGGTCAAGGGGCTGCAAAAGATAGTACAAAGATGAGACTCTAAATAAAATTAGTTGATAGATATATTTCAAAAACTCTATGTGTTTATTAAGTTTAGTGCCATCCACTTAAGGGTATGGTTTGTCTCTGAATGCATCAGAATTTTTCCAGCACCTAACAGGGAATGTGAACATACTGGTCTGATAATTCACTGTTCCATAGCTGATTTTCAGTTTGGTTTTCACAATCTTTTACTCACAAGTACAAATTATTTTTCTCTGTCATGCATCTTCTATCAAACGTCCTTTTGGCACTTTTTCTTCACTAAAGGACTAAAGGCACCAGAGTACACCTGTGTTTTCAATGTCACCCATTCTTTTAACTGACCTGGAAATAGGTATTAGTAGGATTAGAATCTACTACCTAGAAGAACCTTTCCTAGTGTTTCCGTTGCATCTATTCTTAAGTAGCAGTTATCAAAGCATTCCCTCTTGGAGACATTCGTACTGCAAACTCTCCTTCAACTCGTTCACTCCAGTGATATTTAGGGATATTTTAATGTGTACTTCAGAATGGTTCTGTGACCTTGCATTAAAAAACTACTTTAGTGTCCAGAGAGAGAATGCAACAAGTAAGGTGTTTGCCTTGCATGTGGCTGATCCAGGTTTAATTCCTGGCACCCCATCTGGTCCCTTGAGCTCCACCAGGAGTGATCCCTGAATGCAGAGCTAGAAACAAGCCCTAAGCCCTGCTGGGTGTGACCCCATAACAAAAAATACTAATGTAATTTTTCACATTGTACTAAATTACATATCAGAGATGGCAATAAAATAACTGGTCTATAAATATTAACTTACAACATCTTTCTGTTTTAACAGTTTCTTGGATGCCCAGTGAAACATCTAGTTCATCCTTCTCAGATGCAGCCTCATCACATTATGGTGAGTTCTTGAGAATTAGGGTTAGGGGAAATAGTGGTCATCTTTATAAAAGCAAAAGAGGAAAAACAAAAATTGGTCAGAAATCTATTCCATTCCAGACATGCCATTTAAAACATCTCTTAATGAAATGATAAGAACAGAGCAAAAAGATATTAGTAAGAACTGAGTCTTTGACTTTTCTATTTTGCTTCAAAATAAAACCTACCTAATAATATTTTCCGAATTAAATACACAAAATGCATGTATCAATCTTTAGTTCTCATGGAAAAATGAAATAATTAGACAATATTGATTTCAAGCTTAATGTAGAAAACTAATTTTATTGACCATTTAAAACATATTAATGTGTAATAATCATTAGTGATCAATTGTATCTCCCATAGCTTAGTAAAATAGGAATAAATCCCTACTTTGTGACAGTTTTCATAACTACTTAATTTTCACATGGAGATTAGTTAGTCTGTACCACTGTTATTTGTGCTGCAATGCTTTCTTTATTTTTCAAACCAATAGAAACTTTAACTTTATTAGCTGCTGCTAAACATATGCAAAGATCTTAACCTTCTTAGCAATCATTCAGTACAATATGAATTATTTAGTATACTATGTACTAAACAGTACATAGTGCTGAAAAGATAATCCAGAGATAACAGCTGTTGATCTGAATATGACCAACCTCATTTCAAATTCTAGAGCCTGTGTAGATCCCTGAGCACTTCCAGGGATATTACTTGAGCACAGAGCTAGAAATAAACCCTGAGCACCACCAACTGTGACCTAGAAACAAATTTTGCACAAAATGTTTTAGGATTATTTAGCCATTTTGGTTGAAATGTTAGTAACAAGTGAAACTGAGTCTTGATTCTATTGTTCTTAACCATGATGAAATCACTGTTATCAGTTCACATATCCCCTCTCTACTCCCAGGTGATGCCAACACTACTGGAGCATTTTTAGAAATTTCAAGAACTTCCATTACTACTAAAAGTCATATCCAAGTCACTGGTGAGTCAGTGTAACATATTTTAAGGGTTATGTTTTGTTCACACGACAAGTATTTTCTGTGCATCTACAATGTGTCATATCAAACACATTGTTGTAATTTGATATGCCGATAACCAGAAACAAGTATGGACATCATTCCCATGACCTGAAGGAATGGTTTGAGGCTTTTCATGTTCCTGGAGTGAGCAGATGCCCTTGGGCTACACTTACTTATGACAGGATGTATGGAGATGTTACTGGTGTCCGCTTGAGCAAATCGATGAACAATGGGAAGACAAGTGATACAAGTGAAGTGATACTATGTGTCAGGCACTATGCCAGATGTTACCTATACAACAAAATCACTGGTCTCCTACAAAGGATGATAATAAGTATTTAAGCAATTGAATTTATTTGTGGTGGACACTATACTGTGAAATTTAGTATCTGATTAACAAAAATAGATGCTTTCTTCTTAATTTTCTTTTACTTTTAATTATATTTTTAAAATAATCCCTTTTAATGTAATTTATTAATGGACAACAGTGCACAATTTCGGTGACATAACTTACGCTTCTATGTCTAGCTACAATTTGTCACACCCACCATCAATTTTGAGGATGATAAAGAATTGGATTAAAAGTAATGAAAAATAACTCAATTGCAAAGCCAGAGCCTGCTACAAGAAAGAAATTGTCCAAACATTCCTTCTACAGCTCAACTAATAAAATGAAAAAAAAATACAATCCTTCTTTTTAAATCTATAAGAATCCAGAAGATTCAACCAGTTTAGGACCCTGACAAAACAGGTCACTGTTGTAAATTCAGAAACATAATCAACTTTGGGAAGTGTTTGACTGATGAATTCAGGTCTATATTTTGTCTAAGATTACACAGTTTCAGATCACTGAAGCATCATCACACATACAAGTTGGCAGTAGAGCCTCAAACTCCAATAGACTGAAGATTCTAGTGCCTTAACTGCCTGGTTTATCAATGGACTAGAACTCAGCTGCTCCATTAAAGCACTGCTGACATCAACAGTCTCATTTTTTATGTTTAGTTAGGTTTAATTTTGTTAAGCATTGATATAAGATCTACTTTAAATCTTTTACTCATAGACTTCTTTAAAACTTTTGAAGAAAGTTCCATATTCTACCATACAGTCAGTGGGAGGCTGAGTAAATCTTTTGCTTGATTGAAGCAAACCTTTGTTCAGTGCTTAGTTTATATTATGCATGAGTTTCTGTTGTGATCATGATATTCTAGTAATTTGCATTTCGTGTTGTATGACTCTAGTTAACTCTACATGCAGTACACCATGTGGTTAGGTGTTATAGGACCATATAACTTCAAGGTTAACCTCATATCTGCTTTGGCAGGATTGAAATAGGATGAGGATCAGGAATATCATGAATACTCAAATATGTGTTATGAAAGGAAAAATATTCAATTCTAATAACCTGTGATTCCATCATAAAATCACATTAGCTGCAGTCCAAACTATGTGAAACATGGAAAAGATTTGGTGACATATTTAAAATCCACTCTCTGACCCATATTTTCTTTAGACTTTGTTGTCAAAAAATTTTGAGACTCCATAGTGAAAGTCATGAACTGTGTAATAAATTTGAGACAATAAAAATAAAGTGATCTCTCCAGCTATAAACAATTCATAATCTAGCTTGAAAGCAAGAAAGTCAATCCAGATCATTTTTTATGCACAATTGTTTTTCTCACCCAAGTGATGTTTGTATTCTAAATCACGATCACGATCACGACTTCCCGTAATCACTATTTGCTAGAGCGGGCACAGTAATATCTCAATATGTCCTGTACAGCTGTAGAGTCAAGGGCATCTGCTTGGTACAGGAACAAGCTCAAACCATTATATTAGGTCAGAGAATGATCTAAAAATGTTACGGCATTTGGCATACAAATACAACACGAGCAGCTTGCGAGGCTTGCCGCGCGGAGGATTACTCTATAAACACCTCCAAAAAGCCTTTATTGATGAACCGCTGCCCTTGCGTGGGAGGATGGGCGTAGTCTGGTGGGAGATGGAAAGGCGGCGCCGGGGGGGGGGGGGGGGGGGGGTATTGGAGGAATGCGGGGGGGGGGCAGTCGGCTGGGTTGATGAGGGAGCAAGTGGGGCGCCGGGAGGGTGGGGGCGGCGTCTGGGTTCTCACGAACTACGGGCCGGTCGGAGTCCAACGGTGGTCAGGTCGGGGCAGACGGTCTGCCGCGCCGAGGGTCGGGGGGTCCACCGGCAAGCCACCCGCGCCTTTTAGCTCTAAGCCCACCTGTCCCCACCCTGGGCAGTTCTCAACGCCCAGGTTCTGGTCAGAGACTCGGGAGGGTTTTGCTCTCCTGCCCAGCGTGGGCAGTGGAGGCAGGTGGGTCCAGCCCACCACCCGGCAGACCTCAACAACAGACCCCCACCCACTCCAGGCGCCATTTTCACATTTGACTTCCCTCTCATCAGAACTCCACCCAGCCAGCCCACACAGCCCGGTACACACCTAGAGTTTCTCCTCAACCGCCCAGGTTGCTGGTAGAGTCTCAGACATGGGGCAGAGCGGTTGTCTCCGGCAGTCAGCGCGGGGCGGTGGGTTCCAGTCTGGCCCACCACCCCAGAACCCAAACAGTATTCAAAGCCTATTCATAATGCATAATGAATTTTTGTGGAGTGTTGTTACAAGTAACGCAATTTTAAAATTATTATCAAATTACCAAACATTAAGGCATCAATTAAGTACACTATGGGAGAACCATACATTGGAGATCTTTTTAGTCACCGAACCAAATGAGATAAATCTCATTTGCTGCTTATAAATTCATAGATAATGTGTGGTTAAGTACAAAGTTAACTATAGGAAACAATTGCCTTTAATGTGGATAACTGGCACCTGTAACAATAAAGACACATTTTTATGTTTTATATTTTTGTATTATTTGTATTTTTAACAGGAAGGTAAAATAACTTTGGTTTTTTGCTTGTTTGTTTGTTTGTTTGCTTACTTGTTTTTAATAAATGGGCCAGGGAGATATCTCAGAGTCCTTGGTTCCATCATTGAGCTTGGAGTAGTCCCTGAGTCTACTGGGAATGCACCACAATAATTTTTTTTAATTTCTAAGTATTAAAATTATACTAATTACCACTTATACTATGTGATTATAACCTTCCACTTTCATTCTTTGACTTTTAGAATAGACAATATTTCTACACATTAGACATTCTTATTTCTTCATTTATGCTAGAACTATAACAAGTTATTCTAGCATCTTACCTCTATATTGCCTCTGATCATTTTTATTCCTGCATTTTTTGACTTGGTGCTCAAACACTGAGTATACAACAAATGACCTGAGTTTGGATATAGGTATAAAGGATAAGATAACAAATCCATTGACCATCCACACTATAATTTTGACCATTCATTTTATTCAGTCGATTATTTTCAATTTTCACCCTCTTTAAGACCACAGAACGAGGCAAAGTCAGCTAGCTCATTGCAGTCCCTTTCTGCTTTCTTATTGCTAAAATACATAGGAGAGCTGGGGAAATAGTATAGGAGTTGAGAAAATGATCAACACATGCTGACCCCAGTTCAATCTCTGACACCACAAAGTCCCCCAAGAATCACAGAGTTCATCCTTGGTGGTACCCAAAGCACACCAGTGTGGTCAGAATAATTCCAGGCACCACAGTTCCCAAGCAGCACTTCATGCTCCAGGCCTCACATTGAAATGCGAGTAAGATGACCAAGAATCATGGATTGGGACTCCAAACACAAGCAACAGTAGGGAGATCAAAATAATTAACTGATAAATCAATTAAAATAAAAGGTATAGAGAGAGAAAGAAAAAGAGAGAAGGCAATAGAAACATATTGCAAAGTCTGTATGTTGGATAGGATTCATCGAGTAACTTTAAAATAACCTAATCTTGAAATCTTTTGGGTACAACACTTGGAAGTCAAGGAAACAAATTAGGTTTCCTACTTTCAGGACATTACAATGTTAAGTTTTTATATTCTATATTTCTCCTCCTGAAAACATAAAGCACAATGCAGGAAGGCAGGAAGGCAGGCAGGCAGGAAGGAAGGAAGGAGGCAGGCAGGAAGGCAGGCAGGAAGGCAGGCAGGAAAGCAGGCAGGAAGGCAGGCAGGAAGGCAGGCAGGAAGGCAGGAAGGCAGGAAGGCAGGGAGGCAGGGAGGCAGGGAGGGAGGGAGAGAGGGAGGGAGGCAGGAAGGGAGGAAGGGAGGGAGGGAGGCAGGGAGGGAGGACAGAAGGAAGGAAGGAAGAAAGGAAGGAAGGAAGGAAGAAAGGAAGGAAGGAAGGAAGGAAGGAAGGGAGGGAGGGAGGGAGGGAGGGAGGGAGGGAGGAGGGAGGAAGGAGGGAGGGAGGGAGGGAGGGAGGGAGGGAGGGAGGGAGGGAGGGAGAGGAGGAGGAAGGAAGGAAGGAAGGAAGGAAGGAAGGAAGGAAGGAAGGAAGGAAGGAAGGAAGGAAGAAGGAAGGAAGGAAGGAAGGAAGGAAGGAAGGAAGGAAGGAAGGAAGGAAGGAAGGAAGGAAGAAAGAAGTGTCGGGCGCTCCGCCGGGTCCCCGACAGTGCCAGGAAGCGAATCCCTTCTACCTCCAAAGCCCAGGAATGGATGAAAACCAGGAACCGATGCAGTTTTAAAAGGCTTTACTTATCACAGGTTCAGGCATACAAATCAGCAAAAGGAAAAGCGCGAGCTTAGGATTCCAGGCTAGAACCCCAGCCACGTAGGCCAAGATGGCGACCACCACGTGTAAAGGCTTTGGAAAGGAGAAGAAGACTTCCAAGAAGGGTTAGCGCCACAGCGAGCCCACAAAGAAGTGTGGAGAGTGAAAACCAGCTAGTTTATACCCCTGCAACTCAGACCTTCCTCCCACTGTTATGGAAAGCAGGGAGGGTCAAATGTCCTTAGGTAATCCCTCCTTGCACCTCACCTAGGCCCTTTAGTATGCTAATGTTTTGAGCCAAATTCAGCTGCCCTTAAAGGAGTCCTGCAACATGAAGGAAGGAAGGAAGGAAGGAAAAAATCCAAAGCCAGACCATTACTTATCATATAGTTTTCATTACTCGAGTAACTAGGATACAAATTGTAACTTAGCATTTTTATTTATTCATTCTTACAAATAGCACTTCAGTGTGCATTTGTGCCAAGAATTGTCCCTGGCCTTGGGAAAATGAAAGAAAAGTGAATTTTTAGTTAGATTTACTTTAGTTCTGGAAGTTTGTGTGGTGGGGCTTCTAATGCAGACTCAGAAAGCCTGGGAGCCCCTCCCTGCTGCTATTCTCTGCTACCCAAGCTAGCAGTTCCCTGGGAGGGCCTGAGAAAGAGATGGTACGTGGGTCTGTGGTGCTCAGGATTACCTACAACAGCCTGGTGGAACTGAAGGTGTTTCCAGGGTCACATCCAGTGGTGCTTGGGAGTATCCAGTGCCCAGAGGACCATGTGCTGTTGTGATGTGGATGGAACTAGGTCAGCAATATGGAATGCTGTGCTCCTTATAGGAATTACTCCTGTCTCAGCACTCAGAAATTACTCCTGGAGGTGCTGGGGACCATATAGGATACCGGAGATAATCTTTTGTGCCCAAGGCAAGCACCCTACTGGCCATACTATCACTCAGATTCTATCTTCAACTCACACTTTTGAGGTATTTTAGGTAGAAAAACTCATGTAAAACATTAAATTCCTAACAAAAATAATCAGTTACAGCAAGCCATTGACTTGCCCCTATATATAATTGTAATCAAGATACCCAATGGACTTTGGTGAAAAAATATTTCATGATAAAAAAAAATGTTCAATTTTTCTGTCTCCAATTGCCAAATGTCAACATTAAAACTAATTGTTTTATAACCTCTCTCCAGGTATTGTTGTTAAAAAGCCCAGAGATGGAACACCCTGGCCAGCGATTGTATCAGCTTTACTTTTTTTCTGCATGGTGGTATTTGGTCTTGGTGTGAGAAAATGGTGTCAATACCAAAAAAGAAATGTGAGTAGAACACTAATCTATCAGGAATGGCTTTTTAACATAAAATATTTACTCAACACTTAAAATATTATTCTTTCATGGAGCTCCTCTTTTATTAACTGAGGTAAGGTGCAGAGAAACTCAGAGTAACTAGCTTTCTTGGCACTACACAGATGACATTTGATGTACCATTTCTGACTCAGTGTCTACCCACAACAAATGCCTCCAACGGTTTGCCTAGCACTCACTAGATGGTACCAGTAAGTGGGCTAAAGTGAAACACAAGGCTGGCCTCACCTCAAAACCAAAGCCGGTTTTTCTTCTAATCTTCATTATTTTTTTTCATTTTCATGCATCTCTGAGCTGCCTGGAGCCCAGCTGGACCTAGATGTTCAAGTGTGAAATTGAATGAGAAAGGTATTTTTAAGAAATTTCTAACTTTTTTTTTAAACAAAATGGGTTTTTACTGCCCTTTTCCTTTTCCCCACAGAGAAAAAGAAAATAAGCTGGTTCTTAACCAGCTCCATTTTTTATTCTCAGTGAAATATTTTATAAAATTTTCCTTCCTCAATTCAGTAGTCTGAAATGACATGAAAGGTTAATACTCACTTTTCTGACTTGGATAAATCTGGGTTAGATCATTAATAGGGAGAGAACCATAATACATATCTAATCTTCCCCATGTCTTCTATATACTCTAAGATAAAGTTTAGCACTGTGCAATATCTTTTACTTAGAGAATCATTAAGGAATCTCTAATCATATCTAGAAAGGGCTTCTTAGTGAATAAAGTATCTAAGGTGGTCATCAGAAATTCTGAGATTCTTGTCAAAGGACTCATTTTGGTCACCATATGGCCTTCATAACATTTTTAAATTTGGAAATAAAAATTGCTTATAATTTTTACTCCAGGGGACCACATCAGTGATTGGAGGCTATTCTAAGTTCAGTGCTCTTAGGTTGCTTAGAAGTGCTTAGGGTCAAATCTGGTTTCTGTACATGAAAAGCATGAACTTAGGTCCTTGGAGCTATCTCCCTAACATGCATTAAATACTCACAGGAGCTTAAGAAAACCAGATAACAATCTTCAGGGACTTTTATATTAAAATACTAATGGGATCTAAAAATCTGAATTAGTCCTTATTGTTTTATATTCAAATATATGTTCTATAGAGAAATAATAAACAATATTAATTTTGCTATATGTAAATATTAGGGTGCTTAAGATTGATAGACAAGGATTGGAGGCCTTAGAGTCATGGACATAAATATGCTTACATATTGTATGTATATTACATTTCTATTTCCTGATATCAAGAGAGCTGGAGCATTTGTATAGCCAAATGCCACACTTGTCTATATTCTCAAAGTCTTTCAGATAAAGAGATAAGTATGCTACTACAGACCAAAACTTTATACAATTATAGCTATGAAAGTCAACTGATTCAAATATAGATGCTGGTATTATCTTTCTATAGCTAACAGTGGTTCTGGGACTCAGAAGACCTTTACTTGCAACCTCCACCAATTTTCCCACAGTACACAATGAGTGTGTGGGTGAAGGCAGGAGGCAAGCTGGCAAAGGGACTATTTTAACAGCTTCAGTGTTCAGTCCCAGAAATTTTTTTTTTTTTTTGGTCCCCCGCGCTGGGGTGTTTCCCGGCGGGTTGGCGTCGGGGGTCGGGGGCGGGGGGTTGGGGCGGGGCGGGCCCGGCGGGCGGGCGCCGCGCGGGGCACGCCCCCCGCGGGCCCCCGCCCCCAGAATTTTTTAATTTTGTCTTTGGAAGAATGTTTTCACTCACATGAGTATATACTTCTTTTATTAAAAGGTAGTTGCTATGGAGAATATAGGTTCTGATTAAAGGATTTAAGTCTAGTTCTCTTGAACAGGCAAAATAAAAGCTCCACTTTATCTGGAGAATTCTGACAATAATATTTGAAAACTATGGTATTGAATACCATGTTTATATTAATTAATGGTATTATTGTTGGGTTAAATGGCTGTCAGAGATAGTAAGCAGAAATTTATGCTTGGAAAGGTTTTGAAAAAATCATTGTGGCCTATCTCCTCTTTTGTGTCTTACTTTTTAAAACAAATGAAATACTTTTGCTTCAAAAGCTTTGTTCAGTGCCAGAGAGATAGTACAGTAGGTATCAAGCATGTCTTGCCTGTAACTGTCTCAGGTTTAATTCATGGACATCAATATAGTCCCCCCAAATTTTTCCGGGAGTGACCCCAGAGTAGAGAGCCAAGAGAAATCTCTGAACACAGCTGTGTGGCCAAATCAAGACAACCTTCAAAAACTGCTTCCATTTTGTGGGGAGAAAGGGACTGTCATCCACTGTTAGTGGAAATGTCGATTGGTATGACCTTTTAGGAAAACAATATAGACATTCCTCCAAAAACTAAAATCTGAACTCCTATTTGACCCAGCAATACTACTCCTGGGAATATACCCTGGGAAGCCAAAAACACAGCAGAAATATCATCTAAACTTCTATGTTCATAGTAACACTATTCATAATAGCCAAAATCTGGGGGAAAAAACCCTAAGGCCTGAAAACAGAAAATTGGATAAAGAAACTATGCTACATCTATGCAATGGAATACTATGCAGCTGTTAGGAAAAATGAAGTTATGAAATTTTCCTATAAATTGATGGACATGGAGAGTATCATGTTGAGTGAAATTAGACAGAGGAAAAGGGACAGACATAGAATGACTGCATTCATTTGTGGGATATTAAAAAAATAGTATGATACAAATATCCAAGACTAGGCAAAACATGGATCAGGAGGTCTTGTCAGTGGGTGGAATCTACCACAAGTGTGTGGAAGTCAGAGGTTAGGTAAGACAGAGTAGGAGCATAATTGTTGGAAATGGTAATACCCACCTAGAACTGAGCATTGAATGTAGGCATAGGAATATACGTGATATCCCATAAATGTATGTATTGCAAGACACAATGTGTAAGAGAAGGAAGAGAGAGAAAGAGAGAATGATGGAGAGGAAGAGAGAGAGAAAGAGAGAGAGAGTAAGGGGGGGCAAAAGTGCCTGCCATAAAGTGAGTCTGGGGAAGGGGGAAGGGAATCAGGGGACATTCATGGTGGGAAGTGTGCACTGGTGGAGGGATGAGTGGTGGAACACTGTATGACTTAAACCTAATGATTAACAGTTTTGTAATTGTTTATCTCACGGTGGTATAATTCAATTTTTAAAAAGCTGCTTCCGTTTCTTAGCACTTAAAGAGCAATGTTTTGTTCCTAGTATGGAAAGACCACCACCTTTCAAACCACCTCCACCTCCCATCAAGTACACCTGCATTCAAGAGTCCATTGGAGGTGATCTGCCTTGTCATGAGATGGAACCCCTCTGAGACGTTTCTATACAACAAACCTGCTCAAATTCTATTGAGACTATAGCTCTCATGCTTTACTAATAGTCAACCCGCAGCTGCAGCTGAACTGACTGACAGAATAAATGACCTGCTTTCCTAGCAACATCTGCATCTGCTTGAAATTTAAACAAGGCTGCGAGGGTATGTCATACTCACACCCAATGCAAGCTGTAGAGATTTTCTGCGTAGGTAAGAAGTGCAAAGTAGGATGCTAGGATGCTGTCGTTAAAAAATACTTGCAATGTTTTATTATTTTTTTTACTTAACTGATTGGGGTAACAACAACAGGTTTAAGCATATGTCTATTGCAGATCCTCTTCTCTCTATCCCTCTACCAACATTTTAAACTGTTGCCAAAATTATAAAAAAATCTTGAAAGTTTGTTGCTTTCCTTAGGAAATTTACAGGATGAATAAAATGCAAATTTTCTTGCAGGAGATCCAAATAATGGGAAAGTACAATTAGTCTTGTCAAAATTTTGTTGTTTAATTTCACCAGAGGTAAACAAATTATCGTGCATCATATTCCCAGTTCCAATTTTTTTTTCACCTTTCCATCATGTTTAGTATCAGGGGATTGGGGAAGTCTCAGAGGAATAACTAGTCAGCATCAAAATACCAAGTAGTCTAGGATGCTGACTCCTTACTGGACTTTATATGAACTAAGATTGGTCTCATCTCTGTTCTGTGTTTGTGTTAATAGTTTGCTTACATCAAGTTAATTTTAAGATGAAAGAACAAGGATGTTTTAATCGATATACAAGGACTGCAATTAGGTATCATCCGAAAGTATGGTAGAAAGTAGGGGTACAGAGCACCTTAAATATGCAACTTTCTAGCAACACAGTAGAGGGTGTAACAGAAAGAAAATGGCAGAGAATGGATTTTCCACATCTGTTGTGCAGCAACAAACACATCAAGGTGTGAGGAGAACATCATGGAACTTAGAGGGGGCTTAGTTAGTAGGAACATTTGTGTTTAGTAGTCATCTAAATCCAGCATTTGTGTTTAGTATATTGTGTTAAAGTTACTAATTGCTCTGTGTCATGACAACCAGGTCTCTCTTTTCTGTTCTGTTATGGTCAGTTTTATGATTTATGATTCACCAATCTCTGCCCACTTCCTAGAATGGGTCACTCAGAGGTCCTTCTCTAGATAACATGCCCCTGCAGGGTAGTGATTTTTAGATCAACAATATATCAGATAAAGCATTTCTTAAGCAAAAAATAACTAATCAAAATGTATGTGGAGATCAAAATTGCAATTTAAGCTTTGCCCATATCATATGTGCTTGTGTTTGTGTGTATGTGTGAGTGTATGTGTGTATGAGCGGAGAGAGAGAGTCATGTAAGTATACACAGCCTAAATCTGATCCAACTCATTTAATCCTCATTATACTCCTTTTCATCAGGTACTTCCTTATTGATTTAATGTGCCTGTTCAGATAGTCTTGGAGCAATAAAGAGTCTAAGATTAGACTGTATTTGTGAATCAACCTTGTTCCTGCCAACATTTTAAAAGTAATTTGAACAAAACTTACAAATACAAAATACGAAACCTGGGACTGGAGCGATAGCACCGCAGGTAGGGCGTTTGCCTTGCATGTGGCTGACCCAGGTTCAATCCCCGGCATCTGATATGGTCACCCGAGCACTGCCAGAAGTAATTCCTAAGTGCAGAGCCAAGAGTAACCCTGAGCATTGCCGGGTGTGACCCAAAAAGCAAAAAAAAGAAAATGAGCTCTAGACCTCTAACGCCATGCACAAAAGTCACATCAAAATGGTTTAAAGATCTCAACATCAAACTTGAATCTATAAGTACATGAAAGAAAATTTATGTAAAACCCTACAAACCATTGAAACTAAAAGCATCTTCAAAGATGAAACACCACTAACATACAAGTAGGAGCAAAGATAAAAAACAATGGGACTACATGAAACTAAGAAGCTTATGCATGCACCTCAAAAGAAATAGTGACCATGATACAAAGACACACCTCATATTGGGAAAGAACATTTACCCAATACCTATCTGATAAGGGTTAATATCCAATATATATAAAGAACTTGTAGAACTTTACAAGAAAGAAACACCCATTCAATCAAAAAGATGGGGGGAAAGAAAAGAACCAAATCTTCCTCTAAGAAATTCAAATGGGGCGGAGCGATAGCCCAGCGGGTAGGGCGTTAGCCTTGCCGCGCCGGCTCATGCCGGCCAGGGTTCGATCCTCGGCATCCCATATGGTCCCCCGAGCACCGCCAGGAGTAATTCCTGAGTGCAGAGCCAGGAGAAACCCCTGAGCATCGCGGGTGTGACCCAAAAAAAAAAAAAAAAAAAAAAAGAAATTCAAATGGTCAAAAGGCATAAGAAAATCATCAGGGAGATGCAAATCAAAGTAACAATGAGGTATCATCTCACACAAGAAGTAAGTTCTGAGTGCAGATCTGCAGAGGCAGGATTAAACCCTGAGCATGCCAGATAACCTTGGCAAATGCCAGGAATGTGAGCACATTTTCTCTATGTTCTATCAGATACTTCCCTATTTACTGGCTAAAGGAATCATACCAACACAAAATCTGATTAAGTTAGTCAATATTATTCTACCCAGATATCACAAGGAAATACCCAAAAGTGTCTGGTAGGCAAATTTGAGTTGGTGAATAATACGTACATGAATTGTGAAGAGAAATTTGATGTGGATTTGAGAAGTACATACAAGAGATGATCTCTATTCAGTGATTTATTTGAGACTGAATGACATCTATTAATGTTGAATGGGGAGAAGGAAATGAAATTTGAGAATTTTGTCTGAGAAGAATCACTTTTTGCACCAGTAATTTGAGATCTGCCTAATTGCATGTTTCTGGATAATTAGGTTTCATTGCACTATTCTTACACATAATGCTATTGCAGTGATTCAGAGGGACATAATAAACATGAATTAGATATATTTATAAAGAGGAATTGATTTTGGTTAGTTAATTAAAAGCATGACAAATTGCTTCTGAGTACCTCTTTGGATGCACAAAAATACAGAGTTTATAGAGTTCACTTGCAAGAATTGTTATAAAAATATGAGAATCACTCCATGCCCTTGTTTCATAAGAATTTAAAGAGACACTCACTTAAACAAATACATTACAATGTGATACATGAGAAAATAAAAGCATGTCCAAAGAAAGAAGAGAATAACAGGGCATCATTTTAGAGACAATGAGACCACCAGAAGAGGCAAAAGCATTGCAGCAGAGACCCAGACAACTGAGACATAATAATTGACTCTGATAGAGCAATAGTAGAGCTGGTAGGCCACTTAATTGCATGCAGCTGACCCACTTTCGATCCCCAGCCTCCCATATGATGCCCCATAGGCACCACCCAGTTATAAATTTAACTCAACTTTATCACCCAGTTAACGATCTCTGGAAATCCTGAAGCTTGTGGCAGCATTCATGGCCATACATCATCTCAAACTCTAGTATTCTGACATACCAAGCACTCCGTAATAATAGTGTATATATAAGGCACCCAATAACAAAATTTAGTGTCACAATGCCTATCCTGTAAAAACATATTAGTAATTTCTTATACAAAGGGCTTAATGGCTCAATGGCTCCATTCTGATATTGAGCAATCCTCATTGACTTTCTTCTGAGAAAACATTTCTCAACCATATTTTGCAAATTAGCTATAACAAGCAATATAAAATAAATTATTGAGGAAGGAAGGAAGGAAGGAAGGAAGAGGAAGGAAGGAAGGAAGGAAGGAAGGAGGGAAGGAAGGGAAGGAAGGAAGGAAGGAAGGAAGGAAGGAAGGAAGGAAGGAAGGAAGGAAGGAAGGAAGAAGGAAGGAAGGAAGGGAAGGAAGGAAGGAAGGGAGGAGGGAGGGAGGAGAGGAAGGAAGGGAAGGAAGGAAGGAAGGGAAGGAAGGAAGGAAGGAAGGAAGGAAGGAAGGAAGGAAGGAAGGAAGGAAGGAAGGAAGGAAGGAGAGAAGAGAAAGAAGAAAGAAAGAAAGAAAGAAAGAAAGAAAGAAAGAAAAGAAAGAAAAGAAAGAAAGAAAGAAAGAAAAGAAGAAAGAAAGAAAAAAAGAAAGAAAGAAAGAAAGAAAGAAAGAAAGAAAAAAAGAAAGAAAGAAAGAAAGAAAGAAAGAAAGAAAGAAAGAAAGAAAGAAAGAAAGAAAGAAAAAAGAAAGAAAGAAAGAAAGAAAGAAAGACTTTAAAAAAGGAAAATGTTCAGGAGTAAGTGAACTTAAAACTTAATTAAATAACTTTCAAAATTTTATAAAAGAAGCTAAAAAGATAACAGTTTTTCATAATATGCAATTCTTGATTAGATCCTTTAAAAGAAGGGGAAATGATAAAAGAACTGATAAATCAGACTGACTTTGTCAGACCATATGACAAAACTGGATTATGGATTGATAACTCTGCTTTAGCTGTATAAGAGTGTTTCGATTCTTAGGAAATTCACACTGGAATACTGAGTAAATAAACATATGTATAGAACTTATTTTCAAATGGACATGTGGGAATGTATGTAATATTCACGTGTTCATATATAGACACATGCATATGTACTTATAGCACAGAGACAAAAGAGGTTATAAAATTTTAGCAACTAATGTATCTAAGTAAAGGGAATAAGGAGTTCCTGATTTTGCTTTTTTGTAAACTTTTTAAAAGTTTACAAAAGTTTTTAAGAGTTAAAAGTTTTTAAGAGTTTGTAAAATGTTTAATATTGCTTAATTTGCTTAATAAATATTGCTTAATTTAACACAAAATTAACTTTCCCAAATATTGCAACCCTTTAACATATGATAAGACTTGAGATCAGTTTGTTTGATGTGAGTTTTTGTTCTTGATCTTTGGCTATTATTTAACCTGAAAGTTCATGAAGAGGAAAGTGAGGATTCGTCTTTTAAGTTGACTGTTTCTGTTTCATTTCTGGGCTTTATTCTGCCTTGGGTATTGGCTAGAGTTCACTAAAACTTCAATCATTTTTTTCTTTCTTAAGGAAATGAATAAAACCCTTTGATTCTGCCAGAACTCCAGAGCAAACTGTTCTCACCATTAAACCCTTTCTTGTCAAAAGGAGACTGAGCTCTGTCCCTCCAGACTTCACCCAAGCCTTCAGTGCCCCCTTCAAACTTTTTGGCAGGGTTCTCTGTCAACATCTTAGTAGAAACTATGGAAACAGTTTAGGGTTATACAGCTCTGGGGGGGTAGATATCACACACTGGAAGGGTGGGAAGCAGACTTAGATAGCAGCCCAAGGGTACTCTCCATAAAAAGAGCAAAGCAGTCAGCAATCACTTCCCCATTAGCCTCCTAAAAATTTTATACACCATCTTAAATGTTTAGTACCAACTTAGCCAATATGTATTATCCACTAAACCATTTGCAGATATACTCTATTTTATAGAAAACAAACATTTTGGTTATCTTGTTGTCTCTTACGTCACTTGATCACTTGACATCCCGTTATTCATCAATTTGCTCTAGCGGGAGCCAGTAATATTTCCATTTGACCCTATCACAAGCCAGTGTAGCCCAATGGCATCTGGTTGCTTCAGGAATACAAAGAGCCTCAAACCGTTCATTCAGGGTCTTGACAAAGAAATTTGATCAACTTGTAGGTGGGCGGCCACATGATCTTTTGACATCCCGTGGGATCCAGTCGGTAATGGCTCTAGTCCAGCGGTCGTCTCCAAATCACATTACATGTCCACCCATCTGATTTTCAATGCCTTGGCAAACGAGACAGCGTCCCTGACTCTGGAACAGCAATGGAGGTCGGAGCTCTGGATTCCTTCTTTTACTTGAGTGAGGCGTGATATTCCAAGCATAGCTCTTTCAATTCCTCTTTGGGAGACCCGGATAGCATTCTCATCCTGCTTTCGTAGGGCCCAGGTCTCTGAGGCATAGTTAATGCAGGGAGAACGGTAGAGTTGAAGAGATGTGCCCGGGCCGGAAGTTCTTTGTCTTTTTAGCTATTTCTTTGATGCTTTTGAAGGCATTCATGCAGCTCTCTTTCTCCTGAGCAGCTCAAGTTTTAGGTCATTGATCATGTTGACTTCTCGACCTCAGTACACATAACTGCTGCATTCAGAGATGCTTGTTTCATTGAGAGTGAATGGGGCCTCTGGAACTAGTTCATTTTTCATGAACATAGTTTTGCTGAGATTCAGCTGTAGACCTATCTTTCCACGTTCTCGGTCGAAGTCAGCCAGCATTTGTGCCGCTTGACTGATGTTTGGTGTTATTAGAACAATGTCATCAGCAAAGCAGAGGTGGTGGAGTTGCCGACCGTCTATCTTCACTCCTATTCCTTCCCATTTTAATTGTTGCATGATATTCTTGAGGGTGGCTCTAAAGAGTTTAAGTATAAGACTCTCTTAAGTATAAGACTCAAATCAAAACTTGCAATGTTATGGTTTGGGAGGCTCAAACCATTGAGCCTGGGTTGATCCCTGGTACCACATGTTCCCCAAGTACTGTGGGGTATAGCCGCAGAAGCCTATGTACACCAGAACACTGATGGGTGTGGCCTTGGAGGTTTCCCAAGCAGTCAAGCTAGAATCAAGGTGGCTCAGTAATCCAGGGGCACTTTGTGACCTGACACCACCACATACATCCTCAGACACTAATTGAGAATCACCGGAGGGCCCCCAGACCTCCTGAACACTGCGTGGGAGCCAACAGTCTCCCAAAACCTAAGAAAATCTTGCTTTGGGAGTGCCCAGTTAGGCAATGCAGATCAACACTAAATTCTCTATGGGTTTTCCTTTTTTCTTTCTTTTTTTTCTTTCTTTCTTTCTTTCTTTCTTTCTTTCTTTCTTTCTTTCTTTCTTTCTTTCTTTCTTTCTTTCTTTCTTTCTTTCTTTCTTTCTTTCTTTCTTTCTTTCTTTCTTTTCTTTCTTTCTTTCTTTCTTTCTTCTTCTACTCTGCTTCTTCTGCTTCTTCATCTTCTGCTTCTGCTTCTTCTCCTTCTTCTGCTTCTTCTTCTGCTTCTTCTGCTTCTTCTTCTGCTTCTTCTTCTTGCCTCCTCCTCCTTCTCCTCCTCCTCCTCCTTCTTCTCCTCCTCCTCCTTCTCTCCTCCTCCTCCGCCTCCTACTTCTTCTTCTTCTCCTCCCTCCTTCTCCTCTTTCTCTTCTCCTCCTCCTTCTCTTCTTCTTCCTCTTCCTCTTCCTCTTTTCTTCCTCTTCCTCTTCTTCCTCTTCCTCTCTCTTTCTCTTCCTCTTCTTCTTCCTCTTCCTCTTCCTCTTCTTCTTCCTCCTCTTATTCCTCCTTCTTCTCCTTCTCCTTCTCCTTTTCCTCCTTCTCCTCCTCCTCCTCCTCCTCCTTCTTCTTTTGCTTGATACAAGATAGTTTTTATTAAACAGAGATGTGTGGGGTACAAAGGGGGAAGAATTTATATTCAAGAGAGAGCATGAGCATGAGAGAGCAAGCAAACAAGAAAGAAAGCAAGTGGGAACATCGATTAAGTGTTGAAGGAAGGATAAAGGCTTGAAGGAGCAAAACTTCTCTGTAGGTTTAAATGTGCTGGAGTGTAAGATTGCTCTTTGCTTCTCAGCAATCCCAGGTGACTGGAGCTTGGGACAAGTTAGTGTTCAGTTAAGTGATGTGTGAGTGAATGACAGGTGATGACAAAGGAGTGAAGAGAAAAAAAGAAAAATGGCTAGAGAAACAAAAGAATTTAGTTAAACCTGGGTTGCAGTTGCTCATTCAAGTGGTGATTTGACTCATTCTATGCCACAGTCTGTTCCATTCACTTGATATCTATGTTTCTCAAAACATAGATGTTTTGTCTCAGATGAGGGACTAAGTCTGGGTCGTTTGGAAGATACTTCAGTCTAGAAAGGCCCTAAGTCACTTTTTGTGAGTCAATGAAAACTAAGTTAAGTAAAACAAAACACTTATAGGAGACATGAGGGTCAAGGAGAGCGTTAGTGTTAGATGTTAGCACAAATTACTAATGAGTAAAAAATTAAGTCTGACATAGCATGGTAACTGACACCAACACACTATTTTGTGTACTTGCAAATTTTAAAAGAGTAAACTCAGGACCAGATTTTTCAACAGATAGGGCTCACATGCAGCAAACCTGGTTCACTTACCAACACCATATATGCTTTCCTGAGCACTGCCAGGACTGAACCCTGAACACAGAACAGAAGTGTCCCTGAGAAAAGCTGGCTGTAGCCCAAACACAACAAAGAATAAATCTGAAGCTCAGGATAGAATGTATATCTCCTATGTGAAGAGAAAGAAGTCTAAGTTCTTTATACTAAAAAACAAAATGCTAAGTTTCTAAGTTAAAGAAAATGTTAGCTAAAATTGAAATATTTTGTAATCTATATATATGTCAAGTCATAGCGTTATACCCCTTACATTTATATAAAGTTTCATGTTATTTATAGTTTTACAATACTGGGGGAGAAACATTTTAATTAATTAGCCACACGAGGAGGCATGGTCTGAAACTCTGAGAGCAAGAATAGAATGAAACAGTCCAAAGAACAGTACTGGAGTGAGGAAGATGGCTTAAAAAATGAAACACATGATCTATATGCAGGAATCCCAGATTTGATCCTAGTACCACATATTTCTCTGAGCACTACACCAGGTATAGGCCTTGAGATCCACTGAGGTGACACAGTGCCTTCAGAAAATTGTTGTTGGAAGAGTGGGTCATATAAGAAATCAAAGGGGAAATCCAAAAATTCCTGGAAATAAATGAAACTGAAGACATGAACTATCAGACTTGTGGGACAGAGCAAAAGCACTGTTAAGAGAAAAGTTCATAGCTTTGCAAGCATTCATCAGGAAAGAAGAAAGGGCCATCATAAATATTCTGACCTCACAGCTTAAAATCTTAGAAAGTGACCAACAAAAGGAGCCCAACCCAGTCAGGAATAAAGAGATACTAAAACTTAGAGCAGAAGTCAATGAGATGGAATCCCAAAAAACAATCCAAAAGATCAATGAAACCCAAAGCTGGTTCTTTGAGAAATAAACAAAATTGACAAACCACTTGCAAGGCTCATAAAGAAACAGAAAGATAGAACCAAATAAATAGAATCAGAAATGAAAAGGGGGTGTCACAACAGACACCAAAGAAATTCAAAAGATCATCAGAGATTACTTTGAGAATCTGTATGCTGCCACAAAACAAGAGAACCTAGAAGAAATAGACAAATTCCTGAATTCCTACAGTCTTCCAAGGCTGCATCAAGAATATTTGGAATACCTCAACAAACCTATCACTGTCGAGGAAATTGAATCAGTAATCAAAAGTCTACCCAAACACAAAAGCCCAGGTCCAGATGGATTCACCAGTGAATTCTTCAAAACCTTTAAAGAGTACCTACTTCCAGTCATTTTCAAGCTCTTCAAGGAAATTGAAGAAAAGATGCACTCTCAAACAGCTTCTATGAGGCACATATCACCCTGATACCCAAAGCAGACAGAGATGTCACAAAAAAAGGAAAACTATAGACCAATTTCCTGATGAACACATATGCTAAGATCTTCAACAAAATACTAGCAAATAAAACCCAAAGAGTCATCAAAAGATTATACATAATGACCAAGTAGGCTTCATCCCGGGAATGCAAGTATGGTTCAACATTCTCAAGTCAATCAACATAATATTTCACATCAATGAGAGGAAAAATAAAAACCATATGATCATATCAATAGATGCAGAGAAAGCATTTGACAAGATCCAACACCCATTCATGACAAAAACTCTCCATAAAATTGATAGATCCTTCCTCAATATAGTCAAAGCCATCTATTCCAAGCCCACAGCAAGCATCATTCTCAATGGGGGAAAAACTGAAAGACTTCCTCCTAAGATCGGGGACAAGACAAGGCTACCCACACTCACCACTTCTATTCAATTATTGTACTAGAAGTACCAGCCATAGCAAGCATGGAAGAAAAGGGTATTAAGGTCATCTGGATAGGAAAGAAGTCAAGCTGTCACTATTTGCAGAAGACATATTATACCTAGAGAATCCTAAGGTCTCTACCAAAAAGCTCCTAGAAACAATACATTCTTATAGTAGAGTGGCAGGGTACAAAATCAATACCCAAAAGTCAGTGACTTTCCTATATGCAAATAGTGAAAGGGAAGAAAGAGATATTAAAGAAATGAACCCATTCACAATTGTGCCACAGAAAATCAAATACCTGGTAATCAGTTTAAGACTATAAAGGATCTGTATAAGGAAAACTACAAAACATTGCTCCAAGAAATAAAAGAGGACCTGAGGAAAGGAAGACACATTCCCTGCTCATGGATTGGGAGAATTAATATTATCAAAATGGTAATACTCCCTAGAACTTTATACAAATTCAACGTGGTCCCTATAAGAATACCCATGACATTCTTCAAAGAAATTGACCAAACACTCCTGAAATTTATATGGAATAATAAAATTCCATGAATAGTTAAAGCAATTGTTGGGGAAAAGAAGATGGGAGGTCCAACTCTACTAGAAAGCAGTCATGATCAAAATGGCATGGTGTTGGTATAGAGACAAACCAGTAGATCTCTGGAATAGAACTGAATATCCTTAAACACACTCTCCAATATATGGTCGCTTAATCTTTTGTAAAGGAATAGCAGAGCCTGGCAAGCTACCCATGTCATATTTGACATGCCAAAAGAGTAACAATTATAGACCTCATTCTGATGACCTGAATTAATGGCTTGAGGCTCTTCATGTTCCTGGAGCGAGCAGATGCCCTTGGGCTACACTAACATGCAACAGGGACATATGGGGGGATATTACTGGTGCCCGCTTGAGCAAATCAATGAACAATGGGAAGACAAGTTTCAAGTGATACAAGAAAGGCACAAAGAATGTTAAGTGGAGCAAAGAAAGCCTCTTCAACAGGTGGTGCTGGGAAAACTGGGAAGCTACATGTAAAAAAATGAACTTAGACCTTCTAACACCATGCACAAAGGTCAGATCAAAATGGATCAAAGATATCAACATCAGACATAAATCCATAAGGTACATAGAGGAAAACATTTTTCCTAAAAATGCAGTATGACATCGAAACTAAAGGCATCTTCAAAGATGAAACATCACTGACAAAGCAAATAGAAGCAAAGATAAACAAATGGGATTATATAAAACTGAAAAGCTTCTGCACCTCAAAAGAAACAACAAACAAAATACAGAGACAGCCCACAGACTGGGAAAGAATATTCACTTATTTCCCATCTGATAAGTGGTTAATATCCAGGATATATCAGGCACCGGTAGAACTCTACAAGAAGGAAACAGCCAACCCCATCACAAAATGGGGAAGAGAAATGAACAGAAACTTCCAAAAAAGGAGAAATTTGAATGGCCAAAAGGCATATGAAAAGGTGCTCTTAATCATTAATCATCAGGGAGATGAAAATCAAAACAACAATGAGGTATCATCTCACACCACAGAGACTGGAACACATCCAAAATAGCAAGAACAACCGGTGCTGGCATGGATTTTGGGAGAAAGGAACTCATCCACTGTTGGTGGGAGTGCCAACTAGTCCAACTCTTTTAGAAAACAATATGGACATTCCTTCAAAAACTAGATATTGAACTCCCATTTGACCCAGCAATACCACTCCAGGGAATATACCCCAGAGACCCAAAAACATACAGAAGAAACACTATCTACACTTCAATGTTCATCGCAGCATTATTCACAATAGCTAGAGTCTGGAAACAACCTGAATGTCCAAGAACAGAAGACTGGTGAAAGAAACTGTGTTACATCTACGCAATGGAATACTATTTAGCTGTTAGAAAAGACGAAGTCATGAAATTTACATGCAAATGGACAGACATGGAGAGTATCATACTGAGTGAAATTAGTCAGAAAGTAAAAGACAGATACAGAATGACTGCATTCATAAATATATACTAGTGATCTCTTAATTATTGGGAATGTTAGCACCAGAACTAAACATTGAATGTACACAAAGGGAGTTACATGATAATCCCTAAATGTCTGTAGGGCAAGCCACAATGTGTAAGAGAGAGAGAGTGAGAGACAGAGAGAGAGAGAGAGAGAGAGAGAGAAATAGTGCCTGCTATAGAGGCAGACTAGAGGAAGTGGGGAGGGAACTTGGGGATATTGGTGGTGGGAATGGGGGAACTGGTGGAGGAACAGGTGCTGTAAAAATGTATGACTGAAACACAATCATGAACATCTTTTTCATTGTATTTTGTATGGTGGTACAATAAAAAAATAAACAAACAAACAAATGAATGAATGATAAATGAATGAATGAAAGAATGAATGAATGAATGAATGAATAAATAAAAATAAATAAAAGCAGAAAAAAACAAAAAATTGTTGTTGTTGTTGTTGTTGTTTTGCCTTTTTTGGGTGACATCTGACATTGCTCAAAGGTTGCTCCTGGCTCCGCATTCAGGAATTACTCCAGGCAGTGCTCAGGGAACTATATGAGATGCTGGGTATCTAACCCAGGTCAGTCACATGCAAGGTAAAGGCCCTACCCACTGTACTATCACACCAGTCACCTTATTTTTAATGTTTAATATACTTTTTTTTTGGAGCCAAACTCAGTGATCCTTCGGAGTAACTTCTGGCTCTGAGCTAAGGGATCTCTCCTGGTAGGCTCAGGGGACCATGTGGCAAATGCCCTAACCACTGCACTATTGCTCTGACTCCTTAATTTTCAATGTAAAAAGAAAGCAATGAAAATGCTACAACTGAATCACAGGTGTCTTCTGCCTCCAGTCCAAACTAACCTGACATTGCTATTTGGTGACAAGACAGTCAGGGACTATAGGTAACATTTTATCCTGACCAAATTAAGAACAGGTGGAGGAATCTTTCACTCTCTACTTGTTTAAGGAGTTGATCAGAGATCTGATGTCACAATAAATATAGTCCATATCCCACATTCTTAACCTGCTGCTGTCCCATGTTGCCTAAGATTTGTCTAAATTACCTATGTCTAACTTATAGACATTTTTTCAAGTTTTTGCCACAGATTTGTTCATCACCTTCTACCCTGCTGAATTAGGTCAGAGGGTGAGTTAAACCTAGACACCTCAGCTATGTCTAACCGGATTCTAGCTCCCTTTCCTTAGAGGTAAATTGAATGTCCAGCCTTATGGATGAACCAGAAGAACTCAAAGCCACAGCCTACACAGCACATATAGAATATCAGTTTTATTCAAGATATAGATTTATGCTTATAAATATATATGCATGTCCATAAATACACTGAATTGTTTAATACAACTTGAAAGAAGTGTCACAATATGTATTTAGGCCTTTACTCTTCATGATAGGGCCCCTTAAGTAGAGATTTTTAAAGTTCTTCCTTGGGTCACACACATCCCTCACTCATCATCGGGAAGGTACTGAAGGATCAAAGGTGATTCCTATCCAGGCATTTCGAGATTCTCATTCTGAGAACCCCACCGAGTGCTTTCTGAAGCTAATTTCCTGACGTCAGAGCAAGTCCTCCTGGATACTAAAAGTGAGAGTAGGTATAAAAATTTCTAGCTGCCCCAGAGGCAGGTGTATGTTACGAATGCAATAGCCTAATTAAAAAACTACTCCTAAAATTCCAGTCCCATGTTTTTTGGAAATAACAAGATATTATGGGCAAATAAGCATTCAGAAGTGTCAGTTACAGTAAAATAAATCAAAGACTTTGATATGGAAAATAAATTAATATGAGCGGAAGGAAAGGCTTAGCTATAAAGATAAAAGGTATCAATAGTGGGGGGAGATCAGAACATAATTGGATAGACTTTAAATCCAAAGTAGTTCAATCTTTCATGAAGCACACTTTCCTTATACCACTTTACTATTGCCAAACCTCATTTAGAAGTTTTAATGAATGGGTGCTGGTTTCCTCACCTACTTCATTATATTGCCTAAGTCTGACTTTTTAGTAGTCTTTTGTTTAAATATTTGACTGAAAGAGAAAGATATTCAGATTAAACTTTACTTTCTCTTACGTCTGCTACTGAGCAGAGTAGATCATGTGGTCTCAGTAAGAGTGTTAAATAATGACTTCTTTTATAACAAATTTCAGCATTTCAGGAGGAGTGGAACCAGATAAACAGCTGGATTAAGGTATTGATTAGCTGCAGAAAATCAAACAGATTACAATCTTTACCAACAAGAGCAAAATAACACAAAATGGACTAAGGGCTCTTGACTCCTGATAACACTGAATGTTTGACAAAAATTCAACCTAAAATTTGATACTATTTTACACTGATAATCATTTGTGGTTTCCAGAAAATAGATATTTATAAGGAATAGATAGATAGATAGATAGATAGATAGATAGATAGATAGATAGATGATAGATAGATGATAGATAGATAGATAGATAGATAGATAGATAGATAGATAGGATAGATAGATAGATAGATAGATAGATGATAGATAGATAGATAGATAGATAGATAGATAGATAGATAGAGAGAGAGATTTTAAGAAGTAATGTATTTGCACTTGCGTATGTCACTTCAACTGACCAGAGTTCCATCCCCAGGACCATATGTGGTCCCCTGAACACTTCCAGGGAACACTCTTCAGCACAGAACTTAGTAATAGCATCTCAGTACTGACAAGTTCGAGCCCCTGCTAAAAACACACCACCCCCTGCAGAAATAGATATTTCTGATGGTTAAAATTGTTCCCTCTAGTTAAAGCATAGAGTCAGCCTAAATGTTTACAACTCATGACTGGGCAAAGGAAACTATAACATCGGCAGGTGGCAGACAGGAGACAGGCTTGTCTCAGGGCTCTGTGTCCCGGATGGTTGATGGACTGACACAAAAAAGACTGGGCCCCCTGGAATGAACCCAGAGCCACGGCAGAGCCTGGCAAGCTACCCGTGGTGTATTCAATATGCCCAAAACAATAACAATAATGGACTTCATTTCCAATGAATGGAGACATTACTGGTGCCCAATCGAGCAAATCAATGAACAACAGGAAGACAAGTGACAAGTGACAATAGAATACCACCCCAATTAAAAAAAAAACTGAAATTCTGCAAGGTACAACAATGTGAATAGGAATTCACTTTGTGAATAGGAATTCTTGGTTATCTCCAACAGCTATTTCTATAGTGCTTGCACTTTTTTTTGTCTTAATCTATTTAAAATAATCTCTCCCCCCCCTTGGCAGCATTCACAATCAAAATGGTGATTCCTTCCCTTACATCATGGGTAGGGAGAAGTGCAACATTGGATGGGAGTCACTAAACTGAGTTTGGTGGTTGAGGTGCTGTGTAGAAACTGAGCTCGAGTTTGAGCACTAGGTCTGTGTGCCTGTGCTCTTAATGCTGCTGTCACATCCCACCTGCAAAGCAAAGCCTTTCATGTTATCAGTATTTTCTGAGCAGAGGCTGAATTTTATTTGCAGCCATCAGCTAAGGAATTTTTGCAGTAGGTGTTCAGTTATTTAAACTATTCCCAAACATTCATCATTAGACAACTGGATTTTTTTCCTGTTTTGTAATCTAAAATGGATAGGCTGTTGAACATTCCTTATTCAAGTTTTGTAGGGTGGTTGGAAGTGGGTGGATCTTTGATGTTTATTTTAAAATAAAATAAATATTTGACTTAAAAAACTGAAATTCTGCAGGTACAACAATGTGAGTAGGAATTGAGAGGAATATGTTAAATGAAATAAGGAAGTGAAAAAGAATTGCAGGTTAACTTTACTTCTTTGTGGAGTATAAACAACTAAAGCAGATGTGCTTGTAAAAGAAAATTAATGACAAAATTCTTGGTTCACTTGATCACTTGATCACTTGGCATTCCATTATTTGTCAATTTGCTTGAGCAGGTGCCAGTAACATTTCCATTTGTCCCTGTCATGGGCCAGTGTAGCCCAATGGCATCTGCTTGCTCCAGGAATACAGAGAGCCTCAAACCGTTCATTCAGGGTCTTGATGAAGTGGAATCCAGTTGGTAATGGCTCTAGTCTAGCGGCCGTCTCTAAGTCGCAATACATGCTCAGCCCATCTGATTTTTGACACCTTGGCAAATGAGGTGCTGTCCCTGATTCTCAATTGTCAATGGAGGTTGGAACTCAGGATTCCTTGTCTCACTTGAGCGAGGCGTGATATTCCAAGCGTAGCTCTTTGTATTCCTCTTTGGGAGACCCGAATAGTATTCTCATCCTGCTTTTGTAGGACCCAGGTCTCTGAGGAATTCTTGGAATGAAAAATAATTCCTGGACCTGGTAAATATTGTAGTGACTTCCAGAGGCATGTGATATATGCAAGCAAGAATGGGGAGGAAAACTTTTTGGTGGTGTTCCGTGGTGAGTGCTGAGTCAAATATACATAGACTCCAATCTATTTTTCTGAAATTCTGTAGTATTATAAACTAATGAGAAATCTTTTTTAAAGAAGGGATGAATCCATAAAATCTTTAGATAACTTTATATTTTAATAATAAAGTTGGAGGCAGTAATAGTATTTGCTCTCAGTTATCCTGATTTTTACTCCAGGGATAATGCTGTATCATGCCATTACCTACTGTGAATTAGGGCATTAAAAATATTTTCTCTAAGATTAGATTTCTAAATAACAAATGTATAGTGGTCATTCTGATTGTGACAGAAATTCAAATGATTATTAATATACTATCTGGTACACACAAATTCTCCTAATAACTGATGTCATTTCATTAATTTCAGGAAACTTGTGGTGGGGTAATCAGGGCAGAGCAGTGGATTTTCCTGCTTGTTAGTTCAAGATGAACTCTTTCTGCCAAAATATTCCTCTCTAATTGCATAAATTTATTCACAACATAGATAAGAACTGCTTACTTTGCCATTCTACCTCGTTGAACTTTTTTTTAAGAGAAATTGCTTGACATTTCAGTCTTCATTGAAAGCATTTGAGACATAAAAATCCTCCAGGGAGCTTATTTAAAAGGAAGATAAAAAAGGATGTCACTACAGGGGCTCTTACTCACAGGGTTGGAATGTGAACCCTGTGAACTTGTAGTTTTGCATAAGCTCCCAGTTACTTCTACTGGTGCAGGGGATATGCAGACATTTTTAGGATAATTGAACAGAAAGGAAATTTACTGAGTGCATGAAGTATGACTTTTCTACCAGTAGGTGGCTCTATAGCATATTAAATGAGGCGCATTGCAGCTAACTAGTTAACAAGCTGGGAAAAAATGGATCTGGACTTGTTTGCAGAAGTGATGCAGCTAGGGTAGTTGAAAGAGCATAGAAATATGCCCTGGCAAAGGAAATAGGTCGATATAAAATAATTATGCAATCATTTAGTATTTCTTTTCAAACAACTTGCAGTAAAACTGAGTTGTCAAAATCTTTCTTTTCTTTGAAGTGTTCCAGAAACAAACTAGTTCTGATAAAACAAATAAATAAAAGGTATAGAAGCTTTCTCAAAATTTTCCTAGATACCAAGTTTTCCAGTTTGGGAGATGCAGCCTTACATGGCACCGCTGTGTCTCAGAGATTCTGGATTGTGTGGTAACATAAGAGGTGGTTCCACAAATCACTTGAGGCTGCTGATTATCAAGGAGTTGGGAGGCAGCAACATGGTGAGTGACTCTAACCTTAATCAACAAAACAACTGCCTTTAACTCCTGCTTCCGCCTTCCTCATCTTCCAGTCAGGACTGTGATGCGCATCATGTTTGCCTGGAAGGCTCTTCCCTGGAGGAATCTCCATGCTTGAGTGACTATAATGATATTCTTCCTGGAGGCAATTGCTGCCGCTGTCATCTGCTCCCTAGCACGGCTCATGCTTATGACTGTGCCAACCCATGCCATCCTGTGCCAGTCGTCATGCCAATCTTGCTATCCTGTTGGTGTGTACCAGTCTTGTCCACCTATGCCAGTCCTCCCTATTTGTGCCAACACATGCCATATGGTGTTAGCACTTGCCAGATGAAGTCAGTTTTGAACCTGTGCCAGCCATGCCAGTTGGTACCAGTCTATGACAGGCGATGTGGGTCTGGGCCACTGGGTCAGTTTTTACTAGTCAGAGTCAACCTGTGCTAGTCCATGGCAGGTGATACCCTTCTATGCTAGACAGTGGTCAGTCTGTGCTAGTCTTGCCAACCTGTGCCAGTATTTCCAGATTGTGCCAACTTTTACTAGTCCATTTCAGCCCTACACATCCATGCCAGACAGTCTCAGGCATGAACAACCTTGCCAATCTGGGCCAGGTGAGGATTATCAGTGCCAGTTTTTGCCCAGCGGTGCCAATCTTTGCCAACAAACAGTTTGTGGGCTGTTTATGATAGTACAGTTCATGCCAAGCTGTGACCTGTGCTACACAGTGCCAGGTGATCCTAACCTATTCCAGGCAGTGCCAGTCTTGGCAGTCTGTGGCACATGTGCCTGGTGGAATTAGCAGTGCCAGTTTTTCTGGTAGTACCAAACTGTGCCAGGCAGTTCCAATTTGTTCCAGTCTGTGCCAGGCTTGCAGATCTCTGCCAATCTATGTCAGGAGATGCCAGCCTTTTCAGGTGAAGTTATTCTGTGCCAGCGGTAGGTCCTAATCTTTCCATTCTGTATCATCCTTCCAACCTATTCCAGGGTGCACCATCCTGTATCAGTTTGTGCCAGCTCTACCATGTGGTGCTAGGTGTGCCAGTCTGTACCGTCCTGTGCCCACCATTGCCAGGTGGTTCCATTCTGTGCCTTCATTGCCAATCCTTGTTCAACTGTGCCAGGCAGTGCCCATCTGTGCAGGGAGTTAATCATAAATAGCATTTATCAGATTTATAATAGTAATTCGTAACACAACCAGGAACTCAGTAAACAATAGACTTGAATTCACAGTTCTAAAACGATGAGATCTGGCAAAATTATGCTGCCTCTAAGATTCATAATCTTTTGTAAAATGAGAATAGATAATAGTCCCGGTCATTGGAATTTTTTATAAAGGATCATGAGCATGAGCGATCTATATTGCCCACTTACCCCATCTGCTCTCCTCCAGTATTTGTGTGTGTGCTGTCTTTCACCTCTCCCAACCATTTTCATAACTTTGTTTGTGTTTTCTTGGAAACACTTCCACAAAAAGACCTTTCTGAGTCTCCCACTTGCAGGAACTTTTCCTAAAATTCTAGGCCTGATTTGAGTACAATCTCAGTTAATACATGCCTTCATTTTCCCCATCAAATTGTTTAATTCTTTATGCTTCCCAGTTGACCTCCATTTTCTCTTCATTCCACTTGAGAATTACAGTCTGTAATTATTCACACATTAGACTCCATTCTCACCAAGATGGTACACAATCAAATGTTCATCACACACAAATTTCTATTTTCTTCTTCTGTTTCTTCTGTTCTCACCTCCTACCAAAATGAGTTGCATGTAATAGACACTGATTGGCCATAATTAATTTGAAATGTATTTGATTTGAAAATTCAGTTCCAGGGTCAGAAAGATGAAGGAGACAGGGAACTTGCTTTCCATGCTGCTGAGCCTAGCTGGATCCCCAGCACCACGTATGTCCCCAGCACTACATAGGGTCACCACCCTTTGAATACAAAGCCAGAGATAGCTCCTGAGCTCTGCCAAGTGTGGTCCAATACCCCTCCCTCCAATTTCCACATATCTAGTCACCTATCCTTTTGATAAATTTCATTATACAGTATATAAGAAAATTAACCAAACAATTCCTAAATATAACTTGCATGTTAAATTTATTTTATTCTGGTCTGGAGCCATAGCACAGCGGGCAGGATATTTACTTTATACATGGCCGACCCCAGTGCAATCTCCAGAACCCATATGATCCCCACGCACTACCAGGAGTGACCCCAGAGCCAGAAGTAATCCCTGAGAACTTCCCATTTGGCCTCAAAACAAAACAAAATTATTTTTTCTAAATGTATGTGACATCATAAAAAATATTACTGATATTTTGGTCTACTATATTACTTTTTTTAAAAAAAATAGTATATTCTTAGAGGTTCTTAGGGATATTTTAGTGCAAATTAATTTTTAATTATAAGGTTGTCTAATGATAACATCTTGGAGAGAAAAAAAATAGAAAACAATACATATTCCCATCCACTCACCATGAACCTGTTTCTAATATCTGGCTACATTATAAATGTAATCTGGACAAGCAATATAAGCATTTTAAAAAAAATCTAGAAACTTGTAAAAAAAATAAAATAAAATAAATCTAGAAACTTGTTAGAAATGCAGAGTCTCGGATCTGTCTAAGGCCAACTCAGGCACGACTGTGTTGAGAAGTCCTGTTTTAAAGGACTAACCAGAATTCAGCAGGGTAGTATGTCTCCCTTCCTCCAAAATGCTTTTTAGTGAGTACCTGCTCTGTCCCAAATACTATACTAGAAGCAAAGTTGCTTCCAGGACTGACTCAAGAATATATGGAGATAATACTGTCTTCTCAACTATTTTGAGCAAGTCAAGTAGTTGTGCTTGAGAAAATTGTTAATTTTATGTAAGTGCAAAATACCTTGTTTTATATATATTGGGAGCATTAAGGTAAAATATTTAAGTAAAGAGATAAAGTAGTAAAGTCACTCTTGCAAGAACAGGGAGTAGGCGTCCATGGTGGAACACTAATTCTGCCTTTGTTTCGCCTCTTTTTAGTGTATATCCCCCACCTTTCCTAGTTCCTCTCACTCTCTTCCTAAATGGGTTGGAATACCTGGAGTCTGAGATTTTGACCATGTTTGGTCAGGTTTATGGGTCTGGGGTTATGACCATATTTGGTCACGTTGGTGGGTTGCCATGGTAATTATAGACTGTCACTGTGCTGGTGGGTGTGACTTTGATAAGCTTAAGTATTATGATTGCATAATGAGCTGGAATTCTCTCATGGGTCATCTATAGTGGCCTAGGCTGGCTCCCCGCGGCTATAACAAAGGAGATACCTTGCAAAAGCAGGTAGGGGCTGTTGTCATAAAACCCCAGTGAAGTGTTTCACAAGCTTAAGAAATGGCAGGTGCCTGGCTTGGAGCCTTGCTCTGGGTAGTCTAATAACATTGCCTACCCTTCTCGTCCAGCCTCATGCTCTCATCTCCCCACAGAGACCATTTGCTATTTTCCTACCTAGCAGTTCTAAACTAGAAGATCTCCAACAAATCTTTGTTCAAGGAAAAAGGCCTTTATTTCCCTTTTAAAAGAAGAAAACCTTTAGGAACCATCACCTCTTCCCAATTTATTTCTCTGGGGAGTATTTAAATATATATACACTTATATGTGATAGTGTTCTTATTATTGTCATAGTTACAGTTCTGCTATCCTCATGCCTGCCACTAGACTGCCTGGATCCCTGCCTCTTTGTCCCAAGCGCCTCCTCCCCCAACGCGGCCTCCTTCACATCCTCAGATCAGTTCTTTTGAACATATCAATTTGATTTCCATTGAGGATCATCTCCAGAATATTATTTTCTATGCATCACTTGTTGGGCACTTGTGTTGTTCCCAGATTTTGGCAATTGTAAACAATGTTTCAAATGAACATAGGTGTGCATGAGTCCTTCCAAATTACTGTTATGGTGTTCTTGGGATAGATGTCTTGCACTTGGATCCTGGGGTTATATCATTCACTGATGGTGGGGCTATTGCTTTGTTCAGTACCTTTGAAAAATATTTGGAGATTTCTATTATAATAATAGAGCTTCCCACATAGGATTTTATTTATTCATTGTTTGGGGACACACCTGGCAGTATTCAGGGTTTTCTCCTGTCTCTGCACTGAGGAATCACTCCTCACCAGGCTCTATAGACCTAGCAGGTGGTAGGTGCCAGGATCAAGGCCTGGTTGGCCATGTGCAAGACAAGTGCTCTACCCACTGTGCTACTGCTGAGATTCCCCAAAACATACTATTTTAAAGTGATCTCATTCCTTGTTTTCAACCTTCACTCTTGGTCATATCTCTAAGTCTAAAGTTTCTTACTTAAAGTACTTGTACCTGCTATTAAGAAAAGAAAATATGTGTGTGAGGAGGTGGGGTGGTCGGTAAACACTGAATCGACATTCCACTGTAGAGCTTAAGAAGACATTTTGTTTGCCTTAGGCAACTTCCATGAAGTTTTATGTTTGGGAATTTAAAAACATTTTTAAATCAGGGAAATCAAGAGGATGACTTTTCAAAAGAGATCTTAGAATATTTTTTGAGCGTGATTTTTCTAAGGGGGTGGTGAATGAGGATGTTATTGATTCAGATATCTGGATGTCATATTCCCAATATCCTGAGCTGTGCTTGGGAAAAAGAAGCACTGCATTGAAGCCCTCTTTAACCATCAATGGAAATACAGGACAAATAGAGGACACTTTCTTTTATTAATCAAGAGATACTCTTGGGGGGGGGGGGGGAGATTGGGAGGCTCTTTAATATAGAAAACTCCAAAGACTGAGAGCAGTCTTTAATGAATGCTAAGTCTGGCCTTGAAGAGAACGTTTAGTAAAATGTCAGAGGGAGAAAATATGCAGCACGGACAATATCTATTGAAAAAAGGTTGCAAGCAACGGGAAAATAACAATGTAAAATACCACTGGAAACGTGTAAATTAAAGTAGAACCTAGGAAGCAGTAGACGGATCTTAATTATACTATAGCTCATGGCTGAGCGACACACCGACCTTTATGCTGTATCTCAAAGTTCTCAGTCTCTTTAATTGTTTAAGTGTACGTGTGTGAGTGTGTTGTGTGTGTGTGTGTGTGTGTGTGTGTGCTTGTGTTTATATGAGAGAGAGAGGAGAGAGAGAAGAGAGAGAAAGAGAGGAGAGAGGAGAGAGCAGACAGACGCTAAGGAAAAAAAACAAAGAAAGAAACGTTTGTGGTCACGCTTAACATCTGAGTTCAAACCATGAAACTTCTGGAGAAAGGTTGGTGTGCAATTCTGGGGGTCTACACCTGCAAGTGTCCCTGCGACGGGGAGTTTTGGATCTGGCCCTGGACCGCAGGGCAGAAGGGAGGGAGTGGCTCGGTCGGCCCGAGGGGCGCGGACCAATCGGAGCGCGCCGCGCCGGTGGCCAATCAGCGGCCGTCTAGCGCGGCCGATCTGCCCGGCAGCGGGGCGGGGCTGAGGAGTCCGGGTGCCGGCAGCGGCACCTGTGAGCGCCTTCAGGAAGCGACGGGGCGGCTGAGTGTGCTCGGGTGCGGGGAGGCGGCCGGTGGCCCGTCGTTGAAGCCGGCGCGGGACCCTACCTAGGGACACAGCACAGGCGGCCGGGCGGGAGCCCACGTGTGCGCAGACCCGCCGGCCAGCTCTCAGGTTGTGCGGGCACCTGTCGTGGGAGCGGCGCCGGGCGTGGCGGCCCCGTCAGACGTTCATTTTCCGCGAACTGACCGCGGGTCCTGCCTCTCGCCACTTCCCCTCAGACGTTCAGTTTGCGCTAACTGACCCCGGGGCCTGTCTGTTTCCGCGTCCACTCAGACGTTCAGTTTGCTCGAATTGACCCCGGGGGCCTGCGTCTCTCCGCGTCCCCTCAGACGTTCAATTTGCGCGAACTGACCCCGGGGCCTGCCTGTCTCCGTGTCCCGCCGGGAAGCACAGAAGTTGGGCGCAGCCGGGACCAACAGATTCTGGGAAGGGAGGGCGGCGATCGCGGGGATTGGGGGTCGGGAAGCCCCCCACTCGTCGGTCTCCCGGGAGGCGCGGCCTTCGGACAGGACTGGCGTGACAAAGGTGGCCCTGAGCTGTCTCGCGACCCATCTGCGCCGATGCCGGCCACTGAGTGAGTGGCGCGGAGCTGAGCCCGGGCAGGGAGTTGGTGGCCTGGCACGGAGGGATGCTAGCGGTGAGGACGGTCAGGAGCAGACTCAGGATGGGGACCATCTGCTCCCCCAACCCCAGCGGGACAAAGACGGCAGCGGAGGTCTGCAACGCCGACTGGATGGCCTCGCTGCCCCCTCACCTCCACAGCGTCCCCCTGTCCAGTCTGGCAATCCCAGGTATTCTCTTCTGACTAGATCGCACTGTGCTTAATTCTGCCATGTTAGAGTTGCAAGATGGGTTGTGTTGCTTTTTATATTATACTGAGAAAAACTAAACGTCAGTGACCTTAGTCGTGTGTGTGTGTGTGTGTGTGTGTGTGTGCAAACAAAAACTTCACTGAAGCAGCTTTTAAAGAGGCTCCCATGACTCACTGGCCAAAGGGACTCCCCAGAATGGAACCACCAGGTTATTGTTTGGCTGGTTGTTGGTCTCTTTTTCTTTTGTTGTTACTTGATAGCCTCATTCTTAGAATGAAGGAAGGGGAAGGTGAGGGAAATGTTTATCGACACATTTAATTAAAAAGGAAGAAAAGAAGGGCAATGAATGAAAGTTAATAACAATTGAAGATCTGGATTAAAATCAGAAGCATAAGCATTTTCCTTCCTATCTGTTTGACCTTGCATGTAAAAGTAGGGGGTGGGGGAAAGCATGAGAAATTGGTTCAGAACCAAGAGTGAGTATAAAGAGTGTAATGTGTTGGAATGACCAGAAATAGAGATGGCATGTTTTCTTCACAGGCAGTCATTAGGTGTGACAAGGCGGTGGTGTTTGAAGATTTTATCTACACAGGTGTCTTCCAGATCAACTAAAACCCCAGTTTCAAAAAAGCTCTGCTACTCCAGCTACTTCTTGGCTCTGCCGGAGTTTTATACTTTTCATTATTCTCATTATATTTGCTATGTGTGTCCTCTCTGTTCATTTAAAATCTGATTAAAGTATAATTTCTAGGGAAGGGCATTTGGACTATAGTATTCTTGGCCTAATATGCTATAGACAGAGTCCTAGATATTGGTGACTTGGAAAGAATTTCTAGGAGCAGAGGAGGACAGCTGCCAATACTTTCCCTCACCTAGAGACATAATTGATGGCCATTCTTAAAGCACCAGCCAAACTTAATTTTAGCCATCACCTGGAACAGCCAGCCTTTTTGAGGCTGACAATGATCTTCATGCAGTTCCAGCAGAGCGGTGTTGACTGCAGATGCAGCCTTTTCCGCTGTTGAAGTCTTTTGGGTTCATTGTCTTAGGCTTTTGAGCAAGGAGAGAGCTGCTAAATCCCTTTATAGTTATGATCACTTGTGTTTTACCAGCCATTGACTACAGCTCCTTGGGAAACACCAGATGGTCATCTCTCAGAGCAGCTCTTTTCCATGTTTAATTGGTGCCTGTGGAATCATCACCTAAATGATACCCAGGCCTCTTTGAACATTAGTCATTTGTCTTCAGGCTTTCCCATGGTATTATTTTGTCATGTGGCATGGCAGATAGTATGTGTTTGCAAACAAGAGTGGCATGCATGTTAGGCAGACTGTATGTGACTCTGATTTAAGGCATGTCCAGGGTAGGGTAAGGCTTCCTTCTTCCTGTTGTAGTTTGGATGTCTAAAACCACAGAAGCATTTCTGCCTGCTACTGGCTTGGCTCTGAACTCCGTGACTCCGGAAAGGCACCAAGCATTTCTTCTGCAGTTTATAGAGTCTCTCACAATTATTAAAAGTGACAGGGAGAGCAAACCTTCAGATCTGCTGCTGTAACTGGATACTTTGATTAACCACCATGGGGACTGCAGGAATTTGTTCACCATACATTATGAAATATATTTCTTCTAAGCAGAGAAATATAGATAACTTGATTTCCTATTAAAGAGATGAATTAATTATTATTAATGTGTCCATCCTGGTAGCAGAAGAGATATGAGTGCATGTATATACAAGCTCAAGACAGAAAATTCGCATGCTGTGTTAGCCATTTAGAGCCCTATCTCCCCACCCTACTCCTTCCCTTCTCTTTAGAGGACTCCTGTCCTCTTTCACTTACCTCAAGCTTAATACTGCACAGTGGTAAAGCTTTATCAGTGTCTGTTGGGAAATTCCAAAATACTGAAGGCATTTGGGAAGTGGAGACCACCATTTTCCTACCCCCTTCTCTCTTCCTCTTCCCTTTATCCCTTTATCAGAAAAGATATTATTTACTGAGCATCACCATGCAACATCCCTTTTCATACAGTTCCTCAAATCCTCACACCTCTGAGATATGCATTAACATTGTCATGTTGGAAATAAAAATTATTGTTCAGAGTAGTTAAGTAATTTTATCAAGATCAGTCAAATACTAAACAGAACTCATTAAGCCCCTATGTCACTGATTCGAAATTTCATCACTGTACATTTATCTCTGATGGGATCCTGAGAAATACAGCATGGAGGAGCGGGCGGGGTGTGGGGAGAATGTGTCTGAAAACCAATTTTCTCTTTTATCCTAATTTTATTTCAAAAGTTTACTGAGACCAGTTTTCACAAGCCATCCTCCACAGAAGCAAGTGTAACAATTTTTAAACTAGATGATCTTGATCTGATCATATATCACTGAGAATGTGGATGGAGATATGCATGTTTATAGTCGAATATATATATATATGTATATCTACATATATATCCTGTGTAGAATTGGAATTCAGTGCGACTTACATTGGAATTGAAATTAGTGCTTAAGCCTATTTTACATACATGTGTTCACATGTAAGATTGAGTTCGATCTGTCAGGATGGGGGTGGAACAGCAATGACATGGGAAAGGGTAGATAGAGGAAAGGGCAGGAGTTCTGACAATAATAGCAGAACTGGGATGGGATACACGATGTCAGATCTGAGTGCATCTGCTGCACTTGCCTAAATTGTGATGGGAAAGAACATGTGTGAATGTGTACTTCCCCACAGGCCTTGATGGATTATTTTATTTCGACAACTGTTGAGAACACCTGTTAATGATCTGTATCGCCCAAACATACGGGCTATCTTGGGGAGAACATCAGAACAATACTCATGGCCAACTACATAGACAAATCACTGAAAAGCCTATTATGAAACACCTGAAAAAAAGTAAAAAAGTAAGATTTAAAAATTAAAGCTTTAAACTCTAGAAATAGTTTCTTTTCTTTTTCTATGGGGCAGGGATTTGGGCCACATCCAGCAGTGTTAAGGCTTAATTCTGGGTCTGCACTGAGGGATCACTCCTGTGGGGCTCGGCATCAGCCTGGAATCATCCACATGGAAGGAAAGAACCCTACCTGCTGTACTATTGCTCCAACCCTTCTGTAAACATTTTAACTTCTCTTAGAAAGAGTGATATGTATACATTCTATAATATATAAACTATAGGAAAAATAGTTCTATTTTTTAAACAATGCTGTTTCAATATATTTTAGTGCTGTTAAATTTTCAGCAATGCTCTTTTTTTTTAAACGGCAATGTCGGGGTTTCTCCTGGCTCTGCCTCGGATCCTCCGGCGGTGCTCGGGGGCCTGGGTCTGGGGGCGGCCCAGGCCGGGGGGGGGGGCAAGGCGCCGCTGGGCTCGCTCCTTCTCTTTCACTCTTTTTCAGTTCTATATTTTTTGGGGGGGTGTAGGAAGGAAGCCCGGTGGTACTTAGAGATACCTTGTTCATGGGTAAGGTGTTAAATGAAGCATAGTACTTCCAAGATTATTTTTTAAAATTAATTTTACGGGTTTTATTTATTTATTTATTTATTTATTTATATTTTATTGTTTTCTGCCCAAACATATAAAGAGAATGATTGTATCATAGGATCATTTTGGTCAAAATGCCATTTCTTTTATTCCTTTTTTGTGCAGATGATTTCTAATTGCCAACATAAAGAAGAATCTACTCGCTTTGGTATTCTAGAAGACCATGGAGATTGGTTGTTCTGAATTAATAGGCTCTTAGTAATTTTAAGAAACCTCCATTCTTTTGCCCGAGGGCATCCCAAAGATTAGTCGGATATCAACAAATGTGTTTGTGTATGTGTGTGTTTTTATATATATACTTTCATCATACATTTTTTAACTAATTGAGTAAATATTGAAACAAGGTGTAAAAAGTATGTTATAGAAGCACACTGGATAGAAAGATAAGTTCCAACTTTAAAGATTAAAAGTTACTTTGTTGAAAAATGTCATTTGACCTGGGATTTGAATAGTGGTCATAATTCCATGGATGCGATTTGGGATTCAAAATGTGCAAGGTGGTGACTCTCGCAAAATAAAACAATTGGATTAAGTGTTTGGAACATATTAGGAAAGTGACTGGAAGGTTCCCACTCCTGCTCCTCAGCAATGGTTTGGTAATCCTTCCCAGCACTTTAAATGCATTTTTATTTTAATGTGTCTTCCTCATGGACTGTGAACATATTGCATATTGAGAATTGGACTTGCTTTTTAATTCTGAGTACTCATATAGGGTGTTGGGGAGAGTTGAGTGGATACTTGAATACCTGGAATTAGAAGTTAATGTGTTTGGAAAAGCTGTTAATTGTCACATTCTTGTCGGTTGTGATCAGAGTTAATCTGAATCAGTTGATTAGGTTCACATTTTTAAATAACCATTTGGAACAATTATAATATTTTCCAATCCAGTTCTGGGTTTTTCTTTTGTTTTTACACACTTCTATAACTCTAGAAAGGTTCAGCAAGGAACTGCATTAGAAATAAATGTGACCAAGTCCAGTGATGCGAGGAGTCAGTAGCAGAGTTCTGGCATACCTTCTGTTATAAGGAAGTTACTGCTCTCTCCATCCTTTCTGCTTGCCTTATTCCCTGGTCTGGTGTGTGCTTCTTATGTTTCCAGTCTGCCTGTGGCCTCAGCCTACTCTTGTTTCTTGTCCTTTTTACCTTGCACTGACCTGATCTGCACCCTAGCCTCACCTTTACCAGTGTTGCTCTGCCTCACTGCCCTCTAATTCCCAGACACTTCTCATCTCATCTTGCTCATCATCAGTCTCTCCTCCTATTCATTTTTAAAGTTTTTTTTCTTTCTGGGATCCTGTACCTTTGGCTACTTGGTGATTTTTGAAAGTCGTATCTGTGGCCTCATACTTCCCACATATGACATGTCATCATAATCGGCAGGGTGAAGGAACAGTTATTGAGATCCTGTTTGAGGTTATTGAGACACAGTCATATCAAAGAGATTGGGAGTCACCGTCCTTAAGAAGTGTAAAATACGGGGCTGGAGCGATAGCCCAGCGGGTAGGGCGTTTGCCTTGCAGCGGCCGGCCTGTGCCGGCCTGGGTTCGATCCCCAGCATCCCATATGGTCCCCTGAGCACCGCCAGGAGTGATTCCTGAGTGCAGAGCCAGGAGTAACCCTGAGCATCGCCGGGTGTGACCCAAAAAGCAAAAAAAAAAAAAAAAAAAAGAAGTGTAAAATACAGTGTGGAACAAGAAATTTAGATTGATTCACTTTGAGTATAGCAGCAGATAAGAGTTGGTCCTTGAACAACTCATTGTTTATAAGATTTGGGGCTTTAGAAAACCAGGGACCAAATGGAATCCACTAGAGCTGATGCAGAGATATTTTATAAAACAAAAATAAGAAATGTGACACTAAAATTATCTCTTAATAGGCTCTTAGTTTTTCCATTTTCGGTTTGGGTTTTGGGAGCTATTTGTTGTTTTTGTTGGTTATTTCTTTTTCCTCTTTCTATTGGTCATTAGAGTAAGGAATAAGAAATTTTGACTTTAGTGTTGTCATTACTGGGATTCTCTTCTAAGAAGGCTTATCATCACCCAGAGTCACAGTGAATCCAGAAATCACTACATGTCTGTAAAAAGCACAATTAGATAAGGATATTATAGCTGTACACTGAATTGTAAACCCAAATTATCTTTCAAAATTACTGGATAAGGTCTTTCTGCCTTAGTGCCCTCTTTAAAACAGATAATGTCATCACCTCATTTTATCAGGGTGAAAATTAATTCATGGAAATTAATTAATTCATGGAAAACTCTTAGAACATAGCTGGCACAGAATGAGCACTAAATAATAATACATAGTAATGATTATCACTACTACTCAGTATTACTACTATAGCATATCTTTGTTTAACATTAATATCAACATTGATTTATTCAATGTCTACACTCAGAAAAGACAACACAAAAGAGATGTAAGATGTTGATATCCTTAAGAAATTTATAATCTTATTAAGGAACTGACCTTGCAATTAAGCCATGTAGCTCAGTGTTCTCTGTCAAATCAGATCAGGATCATTTGAATGGGCATCCCTTCAGAGGGCTGAAGCATTAAGGGAAAGACACCTGGAGGGTTGTACAGCATGGAGTACTAAAGTAGTCTTAAGTGCAATAGGAAGGAGCAAAAAGCCCTCTTAAGCCACTTAGTCTTCCTCCTATACCAAGTTCAGCAGTCAAGCTTTGTTATCTCCAGACATCCACAGCGCTTGAGTAATATTCATCACTCTGTAACAGAACTGTATTGTTGACTTTGCTTCTGCTCTCCTTTTTACCCATCTCTTGCTCTCCTAACCCAGTCATTATGTTTCTAGTTTGAATAGAAATGTTATTAAGTGCTTTCCTTTAAACAGATGTCTAAATGTATTTTAATCCCTCCCCCAACCATTGCAATAGATTCATAATCCCTGTAAATTTATGTATCAACATCCCCACCACAAACATACACATCCCACCTCACCCACTGTCAATATACTTACTAAGTCCTAATTCTGATGTGTATCAGTATGTCCTTTATAATGATTCTGCCAAACATGCCCATTGACATTTCAGATTCTAGGAACCTGCTGCTTTTACCTGCATGCAGATATATCAGGTATGCATCAGAATCTGAGGACTTGATTTCTTAAGCTATAGTTTTAACGGATCTCTACTCCATTTGATAGTTGGTTCTGTGTCTTGGCCCAGGACTCAAACGACTGGAGCTTTGCATCAGAAGCTCTGGGTTTGATGCCCAGCACTTCATGAATCTGGGAGAAATCCCCACCCACCAAGCCCATGGTCACTTAGGGCCAGAGTGTATGTCCAAAACAAAAAAAAAACAAGTAAACACATACCCCCTGCTCAGCCTCTGAGCCTAAAAGTACAGGCATAGGAAAGATGATATTGGCCAGATGCTTGTATGTCCTGTATCTTTGCCTGTGGGAAAAGCACACATTACTTTGAACATATTGCCTCTCGTCCGATTTTTAAATCAGACCTACAGAGGCAAGTTTATTTATAGACTTTGTAAAAGGTGGATGTGTTTGTGTTTGTGAAAAGAATTTGAACCCACATTAAGAACCAAATTCAGGTGAACGAACCGTGACCACATCTATTTTGTGTACTTAATGCATGGTTAAGCAAGAGTTTTTCCACTTTCTCACATTTATACAAATGTATTTATTTACTTAAGGTCACACTAGTGATGCTTAAGCATTACTCCTGGCTCTGTGCTCAGGGATCACTCCTGGTGGGTCTCAGGGTACTACATGGGGGGCAGGGGATCAAACCTTTGTCGGACGTGTACAAGGAAAGATCCTGCCGTTCTTCAAATACCATGAAGAATAATTAAGGTACTGTAATGTTGTGGGCAGGAGGAGAAAAGCCCAGCAGATTGGGGATTTCAGAGGAGTTCACCTTTGGGTTATAACAAAATTAGATGATAAATATCCAGGTGATACAGATAGAGGAAAGTATGTCACCAGGTAGTGATACTAAGGGGGCACATTAGAAAGACCTTGAGTAAACTCAGGCAGTCTGGTGTGATCAGAGTATAGATTTAAAGAAATGAATGGAGATGAACCTGGGAAAGTAGGCTTAGGAGTCTTATGTTTCATCTCACAATTAAAATTTAAACATAACCTATGGATAGTAAGGCATTGGAAGAGTTGGTTAAGAATGGGTGCATATTCCTTGAGAGAAATATCCATTTCGGGAATAGGGCTATCCGTTATCAGGGATGCTAAAGGGTAGGTAAGGAAAACTTTTTTATTTCTCTCATGTAATATATTTGTTAATTACCAAACATTTGCCCATCTCTGTCCTGTACACTTGTGATTCATAGATGAGCAATACAGATATGCCCCCACCTTCAAAGCTTACAGCCTTATTTGGAGAAATGGACATTTAATTTAGCAGTGTTTAGCTAAATACACTATGCGGAATTGTTAGGAAGGTAGAAGTTGCTACCAGAAGCAGCATATGACAAGGGTGTTTCCCAACAAGACTTGGGAATCCAGGGAGGGAAACTGGAAGTGGTAAGTAAACTACAATATAAAAGATACGTAGTAATTTTTTCCCTGGGACAAGAAGAACTAGACTAAAACTATTCCAGGAGAGGAAACAGTATGCTTTAGACTGAAAAGAAGCAGGAGTAGGGTGGGATGGGGGGGAGCAGTTCATTTATTCACAGTTAAAAAATATCAACTTCATTGTAATTATACTACACACTGCAAAAGAGGAGGAAAGATGAGATTATGAGAAGTTTGGATGGTGGGAAATGTGCCCTGGTGGAGGGATGGGTGTTGAAACATTGTATGACTGAAACCCCAACCGTGAACAGCTTTGTAACTGTGTATGCCACAGTGATTAAAAAAAAGAGTAAAATTATAACTCTCCCTCCTCAATAAAAAACATTCTGAGAGTTTTAATAAACCACATTGCAATGATTTAGCTTTAAGAAGTTCAGGAAAGCAATGTAATAGGTGAATGCCAAGGTCAACTCTTTGAAAAGTTTGCTGTGGTTACAGTCCATAGAATGTGTTGAATATGGAGCTACTGTACTGAGGAGACCATTTTGTTGATGATCAGGATTTTCAAGAAAGAGGCATTGCTGAGCTGAGGAATTAAGGGACAGTGTGGATGAAAGAAAAGCCATCGAGACAGGAGATAGTAGAGGGTGTATCAGCAGCTAGTTACAGAGTGAGAAAGAAGACAACTGACTTGTGTAACTGGGAAGAGGGTGATGGCATTTCAAGAACAGTACGGTATACAGACAGATGTAAGGGTAGTATAGACGGTGCTAGAGAGAAGCACAGATGCTTAGTTTTGGCGCATTCTGAGTTGGAGATACCAGTGGGTTAGAACCAGTGGGTGGTGCTATAGAAGACACAAGTAGAAAAGCCAAATCTACTATCTAACTATCTAGTCAACTCCTAATTTGATTCATAACTACTGTTATATATAGTGTCATTTTACAAACTAAAAGTTTGTGGAGGAAAATATGATTATCTCAGAACCAAGAAGATTCAGTTGGGGGTGGGGGTCAATAAGTATCCCAGGTACGGTGTCATTTTACCAAAGAGAATACCATCTGTTCAGAGACAGAACAAAGTGATAATTAGTAAGAAGAGGGAAGAATTTTCATTAACAAATTGAATGTGCATCTCATTTGGGTCATATTGGGGCCTATCAGACATTCAGAGAGAAAGAAACTAAAAAAAAGAGGATAGACACATCTATAAAGAGAGGCTCTAGACTGCCTCCATTATAGAATCCACAATTCTTTGACCCATGTAAATGAATAGAGTTCAATTTGAATACTACCTAGGACAGTGAAATTACCCTGGAATCCTGTGGAGTGCCTGAGAGGCTTGCCATTCTATGTGTTTCCCAGGAACACTTCAGAGCTTATAATGGGAGTTAGACTGGGCCATTAACCAGGGAAGTTCTACTTTGATTTCTTTATTCCTATAAATGCTTCATTTGACAATATTCTAGATTGAAAAACTCCCTGAAAATCTTTTTATTACTCAGAGTCTTTCTACCTCACCCAACAGGTGTGTGTATAGACCAAGAAAACTTTTTTTGAGAGGAGGGGGAGGGTTTGGTTCATATCTAGTGGTACTTAGGGCTTACTCCTGGCTCTGTGCTCAGGGATCACTCTTGGTGGTGGTCTATATGCAATTTCGAGATGGAACCAGGGTCCGCCGCTAGTGCCTGTACTGTCTTTCTGAGCCCAAAAGAGAACCCGCTTGATCCCCCAATTACCAGACTGATAGTTGTCCTCAATAGAAGGATGCCCTTGGTTTCCAAACAGAGAAGAAATAAGTTGCCCGACATTCCTCAGCTTCACAGTGTTCTGCCTCACATCATTCCTTTATTGCCTTATAATTAGGAATTCAATAGGCACCTGATTAAAAATTAAATTGGCCACATGGCCCTTTCAGATTTTGCTGGCACTTTAATGGTTCTTATTAAATCTCTTACATACTCTCTGGAAAGTAATCAAGTCTGATAAGTGATGTTTACTCCTTTGGGTCAGCAAGATTTAAGGGTGTTATTCTTTGGTTTGGGAAACTGCTAAGGGTCCCCTGATAGTAAACCCTGAATTTGTGCTGACTGTATTTTGTTTATTCTTATGATATTTTATCACTTGTCAAAATGGAGTCAAGTTCTTGACAAATGCTGCATTTTCCTCAAAATTCTAACTTAGCTATGTGAGGTAGTACACCCCACTGAGATGTTATTAGAAGATATTTTACATAGACATAATGGCAGGAAGCTACTCTCTGGAGCTTTATTTTTTTTTTGAAATTATGATGCTCCTTTAATAAACCAGAATTTCTGGTTTATTATTATTCTGTTTTCTGACATTTTTCTTCATTGACCCAGATAATTCAAGCTAGAAGGATACATGGAAATACGTGGAGTTATGGCTATACAAGTGCTAGGGGTAAACAGACACAGAGGCTTAACTGAGAGGAGTTTGGGAAAGGACTAGGAAACGGATGCTTGCTCCCTGTGGCAACTCTCTAAAGAGCTATTTTTATAAGCATTTTATTATACCACCGTGAGATATATATACAGTTACAAAGATGTTCATATTTGGGTATTGGTCATACAGTGTTCCAGCACCCATCCCTCCACCAGTGCCCATCTCCCACCACCAATGTCCCCGGTTCTCTCCCGCTCCTCCAGCCTGCCTCCATGGCAGGTTCTTTATTTCTTTCCCTTTCTCTCTATCTTAAAGAGCTATTTCTTAGAGCCATTATGCTTGCATGTATTGTGTCCACACGTATTCAGTAGACTGGACTCCACCTCCAAAACTCACTGTCAGTGATAGATAATCCTGACCAGAGTCACTCTGGCACAATTTCATCACTTGTGTGCAAAATGCGATAGATGCATAGTACAAAGTAATTAAATTTTCTATGTAAAGTCAAGTTAATCCACAGTAATTATGATTTGAATCACCTCTGCACATTTCAGCTAGAAAGTTAAGGACAATAAGATTGTTCCCAAGGACTGCAGATTTGGTTTTTAAAGAAGTCTTTGCTATATTCACTAATCTTCACATACTTCACATACAAAGCTTTGCAAATGAATATGTTCTTACCAAAGCCCCAGAAGTATTTTAATTTCAAAATTACAGTTTGTTCATATGAAAATTACTGCAACATTTGTAATTATGATATTTTGTACAAAAGCTGCCTGTAAATAGCTTCAGTACCTAGGACACATTTTTGTGTATTGCTGGTTGTTGTTTTTTGTCTTATCTCAAATTAATACAGTTTGGAAGTAAGATATGCTAGAGCCCAAAATATGGGTCCTGTTTTATTAAATCTGGAATCAAATCTTAATTATAATTTATATGACTTACAATAAAATGTTGAACCTCTGTCCCTTTGTCATCTATAAAATGGTGACAATTATGATATCTATTTTATAAGGGCAAGGTTAGAGGAGACACAGTGTACAAGACTACCCTCACTTTGACACCAGTGGTAAATTCTGGGGCTCCTCAAGATCATCTTTATTTATGTTTTGAAAAAGTTTTGGGTCATGGCCAGCCTTGCCCTGGCATACTTCTGGGTGGTGGAGATTGAATCAGGATGGCCTCATTCAAGGAAAGTGCTGAAATAACTCTGGGCCCCTCAAAGAATCTAAATTCAGTCATTTCTGAGTCTCTGTAGGACTCACTGAATCTTCTTATTCTCACAGCTATTCTTTATTTCAGCTACAAGCTATAGATTATAATCAGCCAAGTGAAGATGTATATTGAAGAGCATTCAGGGATGTTCTACACAGGAAGCACCAAGCTGTTGACTCCTCCGGAGTCTTGATGCTACTGTACTGGTTTTGGTGTGTGGCAATATGTACCAAATTCCTCGAACCAGGAAAGCACAGCCAAGACCTTTGTGTCCCAAGTCTTTATTGGGGTCCCAGGAGACCAACCTTTGTATCTAGTTTCTCCAGAGGTCAAGCCTGGACCCACATGTCTCAAAATCATCACCACCAAATGTCCTATTTGAAGCTCCCAGGTTAGCAAAGACATTTTTGTCTGGTAGGATCACTTGTCTTGTCACTTGTCTTTCCATTGCTCATTGATTTGCTTGAGCGGGCGCCAGTAACCTATCCTTTTATTGGGAATAAAGTTCATTATTGTTACTGTTTTTGGCATATCGAATACACCATAGGTAGCTTGCCAGTCTCTGCCATGGCTCTGGGTTCATTCCAAGGGGCCCAGTCTTTTTCTGTGTCAGACCATCAACCATCCAGGGTCAGAGCCCTCAGTGTAGACAAGCCTGTTTCCTGTCTGCCACCTGCCAACGCAGCCAGGTACCGCAACACCTCAAGGGGCAGGACTGGTAGGATATTCCAAGCAATTAAAATATCACCTTCCAAGGACCAGGGACAAAGTCCAGATCTTTCCTACTGGTAGATTAAGTTCCTTACTACCCTTGGTCAGAGCAATAATGCCATGGGTAAGGACTTGCCTTGCATGTGGCTCACCCAGGTTCAATCCTTGGCACCCCATATGGTCCCCCAAACCCTCATAAGTGACCTGCAATCAGAGGTAGGAGTAATCCCTGACCTCCACTTGGTATGTCCCCCAAAAATCATGCTTTACTACACAGCAAAGTTAGTTAAGAATTGAATGGTAATACATGCAGTGTGCATACATTATTGAGGAACACCAAATATATATATATATATATATGGCTATTGTTATTGATAATTATAATGGTCATATTGTTTTTATATAACAGTCCTTTTTGACTGGCAGTACCAGTCAAAGGTACCAGTCAAAGGCAGTGCCTTACTGCCATACTAGATACTATTGAAAGGAAGCGGGAGAGAAGGAAGAGAGGGAGAGGGTAAATAAGGGAAGGAAGGAGGGATGGAAGGAAGAGTGAGGAGAGGGAAGGAGGGAAGGATGGAAGAGAAGGAGGAGGGAGGAAGGGAAAAGAATTAAGGAAGGAAGAAGAAGGGATGGAGGAAGGAAGGCGGAGGAATGAAGAAAGGTGAAGAGATGTAAGGAAGGAGGAGAGGGAAGAGGAAGGAGAAAGGAGGAAAGGGAGCGAGGAAGCAATGAAGGGAGGAGGGCAGGGAATAGGGGGAGAAATGAGGGGGAGAGGAGGGAAGGAAGGTACGGAGAAGGGAAGGAAGGTAAGGAGAAGGGAAGGAAGGTAGGGAGGAAAGAGCAAGAAGGAAGGAGAGAAGGAAGAGAGGAAGGGAAGGAGGGGAGGGAGAGGCTGTAAGAGCAGATTTGTACCAGATTGGGAGAGGTTTTCAGCAGTTAAACTGATTATACCAAAAAAAAAAAAAAAAACTGGTAAGATGATAATTGTAAAGTCATTAATATTTATCAAATAATTTTATGTGTATGAAAGATAACTGAGTTGGAGACTGGGCCAGTGTCGGCTGTAATCTTGGTGCTTTTTGTTGGCTGTGATGAGTAGCTTTTCATGGGAAGTATTTGTTTCCATTCTTGGCCTTCAGTGCCTGAGCACCCAGGAGGCTCCTGTTGAAGGACCGCATGCCTGCTGGCCCTTTCCAGCTGAACAAGCCACTTTCCTTTTTGTAAAGGTCAGACATCTAGGGGCTTTTTATTGACTTGGAATAGTAAAGCAGCTCTGAGGTTTGAGCGGTATATGTAGTAATCGCCCAGCAAGGTTCCAACAGAGGGAGAAGTCTTTGCTTCTACATGGGAAGATCAAGTAAAGGCTTTTAGCAGTGTAGAAGGGTCTCATCTTCAAGGTTGGGGTGTGTTTTCATTCACCGCCCTTGCTGTGTGTAATGTGCAGCTTTAAGCCCATTTGGTGTCATTTAGATGGCTACTTATTGGAATTTTTTTCTTCTTTTTCCCATTACTGTCAGAATGACTGGTTTAGTTCTTTAGTCCTACATTTATAGGAAAGAGAAAGAGGGGAAATAACCTTTTTTTTGTTGTTGTTCTTTGTAAAGGAATTTAATTGATGACCTTCCTGGATCTCAGTTCTTTCGCAGTTTATAAATTAATCTTAAAATAACCCACCCCATGAAAATTTTCAGCCAAGGCAGATAGCTAGGCAGGTGTTTTTTTAAGGTCCCTGCAATAAATGTCATTAAAATGTACTGCAAAGCAATAAGAGGCTTGCCTTGCCTGGCCAATAAATACCAACCAAGAAGTGACCCACTGGCTGGTGCATTCAAAGTGCAAAACCAGTGCTAGCCCACTTCAAGATTGCCCTTGTGAATGTCAAGAATTGCTCCTATAATTTGATGAATTTCTCAGCATCGGCAAAAAGGTGTCCTACTCCCAGACCTGGAAATGATTTTCCTTTTGCAAATATGTATTAAGCCTCTGTCTGCTTACATACAGTAAGTGCAGAGGTAATTAGTCAATTTTGTTAAGTAGGGTTTTAGCTCCTAAAAGAGGCTTCATACACTAGCTGGAATCATTTGGTTCTTAGAATCTTGAAAAGATCATTAGGCTGATTTCACCCATCTTCCTGAAGTTGCAGGTTGAACTCAAAAACTAAGGTTCATACAAGTAATAAAGCAGAACCAGCACTGGGATTCAGACTGATCTATGAAACGCTAAAAGAAAATACTCTAACTCAAAGAAGGTTAGACTACCCTCATGTGTCCCGAATAGAAGTTCTTCATGATTTCACAAAATTTAACCTCTCCCAGCTTTTTTTTTTCCTGCATAAAAAAGCTAATTTAAATGCAAACCCTGTAATCATATTATCAGGGAAAAGTTTGCAGTGCATTTAACTTGCCCATCATGATTTGGAAGAAGTGAAACCCTAGAGTAATTTTGTATGAATTGAGGTCTGACCTGCATTTCTGTTCCAGGCAACTACTATCTATCTTTTAATCCTGAACTGTTACAAAGACAGGCTGAAGTGCAGTTTCCTTATCTGCAAAAATGCACATAATCACAGAACTGCACAACTAGTGGTACTGATCAAGCGAGATCATGTGAGTAAAGTGCTTTGCCTGGCATTAGATATAATAAACACTTCATCAGCTGAAGTTGATATTAGTTATTTTCAGACCTAAGCCCTTGCCAAGGCGCACCATGTGGGAGGAGCTGAGATGCAAAGGCCAGGGAGTTTAACAGAATGTCTGTGGCTTGTTTTTAGCTGTTGGATAAGGTTTGCTTGAGTACCAGGGACAGAGGGAAAGAAAGATAAATTGGGTGGGAGGGGGGTACACACCCAGTGGTGCTTGGGAGACTAGGAGATTGGATTTGAACCTGGGGCTCCCACCTGAGCTGTGTCTCTGGTCCAGAAAAGTAAATTTGAAAGAAATATGTGCTAAATAGGTGGTTGCTCAACAGAGCCATGGGCAACCAACATTCTCATAAGTATAAAACTCAAAAAGTAACACTTAGGCTCTAATAACAAGGGCCCAATGGGTAGGGAAAAGCCTATACAACTGAAATAAAATGTTGGAAAACCAATTTCATATGTGGAATTACTCTAGTTATTTTAGAAGTCTCTGTTTACAGTAAGGACAGTGATATTAAAATCAATAAAGCTCAAAGTTGTGATATTAAAATCAATAAAGCTCAAAGTTTAAAATATAACAGTGGATTATGCATCCTCTGAATTCACTTTTGTTTAACTATTTTATTAAACAAGTTCTCAGTTTCTGTGTTCAGTAGAAATGGAGAAAATCAAGTCCTTTTGCACCGAAGAACTTTTTCAAAAACTCCCCACTCCCTCATTCTCACAACCATCATTTTCATATGTGTAGGCAGAAGCTATCATTATGCAGTAAAGGTCCCTGACCTTTAAATGTCAGTGGGAAAGCAGAGTCTGGTGATTCTCTCTGTGTCTTCCCCAGCTTATTGGAATATTGACAGAAACAGTCCAACAGAGTAAACTGAAGGAAAGGGATGTGGTTGCAGGAGTGTGCCAACTGTGCTTCTGTTATGTTTACACAGCCTGGGCTGCAGTGTGTATCCGAATAGTTCTTCTCAGTACCTCAATTTGTGGCAGTTGTCTTTCTGCTGGAGCAGATGAAAGGCTGCTGACAATGTGCAAGCCTCACCCTTGATCTTAGTGCCTCACTCATCCTTTCAGGGACTTTTTCACCTTTAAACAAGTAAAAGGCAGTGTGTGAAAACAAAGCATTTTTACTTGTGGAAAGTTCATCCTTAGGTTCATAAGTGTTTCTGGAGGAACAGAGTTGAACATCTGAGCCCCAGCAGCGAGGGGCCATGCTTAGCAGAAACAGACTCAGCAGTGATGCTTCACAGTTACACACATACTCGGCAGTGATCCACCAACTATAGAAAGCTACATTTGTGCCGATGCAGTTTTCTTCTGGGCACTGTAAGTTCAGACTAGACTCTTTATGGTCATAATTTGTATTGAGTTCACGATCTCAACGATCTTCCCGTTAATCATCTATTTGCTAGAGCGGGCACCAGTAATATCTCAATATGTCCTGTCACATGCTGTAGAGCCAAGGGCATCGGCTTGGTAGAGGAACATAAAGAGCCTCAAACCATTATATTAGGTCATGAGAATGATCTAATATAATTGTTACTGGCATTTGGCATATCAAATACAACACGAGCAGCTTGCTAGGCTTGCCGTGCGGGAGGCATACTCTATAAACACCTCCAAATAAAGCCTTTATTGATGATGGGCTGGTCGGCTGGGTGGAGTTCTGATGAGAGGGAAGTCCAATGTGGAAAATGGCGGCGCCCATGGAGTGGGTGGGGGTCGTCTGGCTTGTTGTGAGGTTCTGCCGGGTGGTGGGCCAAGGCTGGAACCCACCATGCCTCCCGACTGCCTCATGAGCGGCTGGGCACAGGGAGAGCAAGGAACCGCTCTGCCCCATGTCTGAGAGTCTCTGGACCAGCATACCTGGGCTGGATTGAGGAAGAAACTGCTCCAGGGTGGGTGTCGATGATCCGGGCTGTGATGGGCTGGTCGGCTGGGTGGAGTTCTGATGAGAGGGAAGTCCAATGTGGAAAATGGCGGCGCCCATGGAGTGGGTGGGGGTCGTCTGGCTTGTTGTGAGGTTCTGCCGGGTGGTGGCACCAGTAATACAACATATATTATAAACTTTTTGTATCAATTGTCTATGCAAAAACTGCATGGAAACACTTTTTTGAATTGAACAAGAAGTCTAAATAATGGACTAGTAGCATTTAATTATATGTTCTGGTTCGGTAACCTACTCTTACTCAGCACTAGTTGTGCCCAAAGAGATGATTGTATTGAGTTATAATTGATATCTAACGTCAATTTAAGTACAACACTATGAGTATTTGTATATTTTGTGAGATGTTCATCACCAGTTACAATTCTGTGTGGGTTAAAAGTTTTAAAATCTACTTTGTACACTTTCAATGATCCAATATGGTATTATTAACTATTTTGATATGCAAAATATATTACATTTCTGTGATATTTATAACTGAAAGTTTATACCTTTTCACTCCCTTCACTCATTTCAACTAATTATATCCCCACAGACCCCAACCTCTGGCACCCACCAGTCTGTACTCTAAAGATTACTCTGTATAGTATAGACATGTTCAATGCTTGAAATCTATGAGCATCGAATTTATGTCTTCAATTTATCTTTTAGAATATGGTATTGTTTAGTATATATGTTGGCTCATTGTTTGGTCGTTCACTTCCTGGGCTAAATTTATTCTGAGGTATTATGGGATTTAGATAGTACAGTGGTAAGGCCTTACGTACCACCAACCTGGATTCCAGCCCTGCTTGGTGGCATGCAAGGCCTCAATATTCCATCCATATTGACCTTGGGGCCCCACCTGGAGTGCAAAGCCAAGTAAGCCCTGGATATGGCTGGTCGTGGCCCAAAACTAAAATAAAACTTTATTTCTAGGTATTGCATTCTTTTTGATCAAGTTATAAATTTTCCTAGTTTTAATTGTTTATAAAAACAGCAGATTTTTTAAATTTTAATTTTGTATCATCGATTTGCTCGGCGGGCCCCAGTAACATCTCCATATGTCCTGTCTCATGCTAGTAGAACCCAAGGCATCTGCTTGCTCCAGGAACATAAAGAGCCTCAATCCATTCTGGAATGAGGTCTATAATTGTTACTGGTATTTGGTATATATATGAAATATCTTGAACTGTTGTATCATCACATTTGCCTTCCTGCTCTACAAATCCAATGATTCTTAATATTGTTCCTCTTATAATTATATTGTTCCTTCCTGTAGTTCTCTAGTATGCTGTTCATTTCTTTTCAGACTCTTTTTCACTTCCTGCTGTTTCATAAGTTTCCTTTTTCTCATTCTTGGAACTCCTTCAATCCTTTCCTCAGCTTCGGACAGGGTGGCTGCTGGTAGAGAGAATCTCTGGTAGAGAAGGTGTCTTTCTCCCCATTCAGAATAGGCCCAATGACCAGTCAGCCAGAAGTGAGCCTCATCTCTGATTGCGGAGCAGCAAGCAGTGATTGCATTTCTTTAAAAATCACAGGTTTGGGAGTGAAAGATATAAATCAGCAGCTAGGGTGCTTACTTCTCAATTGAACTCTCTCTCTCTCTCTCTTTCTCTCTCTCTCTCTCCTCCCTCTCCTTTCTCTCTCTCCGCTTACATGTGTCTATTTAAATAATTTTTCCTTTGCAAAGCATGATGTTCTTGCTTTATATCATTTTAAGTCATGGTCTTCTACTGTTTCACTAACCATCTTTTTCTATAACAGCATTTATTCCTACCCAGATCCATATTAATCATCTAGGCTCATTAAGACAGATATAAATGTGCCTCTCAATCTTTTATGTTTGGGCACCTTTACTGTCTTTTCTTTGTTATTTACAGTAGGAAAATCTGCAGATATTAATAATTAAGATATTGGGGAAGGGGAGGTAGCAAAAAAATATTAAGATCTTAATAACTTTCACAGAAAAACTTTACTCCATGCATTTTACACTAATTTAGAGTACTTTGTTATCCATTGACAATTTGTGCATCACCAACTTCATGGGTAACTAACAAGATGTTTGTACTTGTTTTATAGTAAATTCTGGCATAGCTCTGACCTTAATTAACTAGTTTTAAGCTAATAATTGGTAAAGACGTTAAATGACCAATCATATAACTTAAACTTCAAACTGAGAGCCAACAAGCAGGTACCAATTGAACACTCTGATGTTTCCCAGTCAGAAATATATGCACATTCAATATATGTTTTAAGGTCAAGCAACCGTTGCCCCACATGCTCTTACTTTTAATAAAAATGAAGTCCTTTACTTACCTGGGAGAGGAGTGGCCATAGGTAGGAACATGGTTTACCCAGGGTCAGGCTTATGTTCTGAGCTCCAGATGTGCTGGTCCCTGGGATTTCCCCATATATGGACAATTCAACTACATGACATGTGCTAATGGGGTACTATGTCTGTGCTTTCCTCTGGTGGGAAAAATGAAGAAGAAAAAAGAAAGTCCTGATAAAAAATCTGAAGCTTACGTAAAGTTGAGATGATTCTCAAAATGAGCACGGAGGAATATTGTCTTAAAAGAATTTTGCACAATAATTATTATACATCTTAGAAGCTCTCTACTGGTATTACTTAAAAAGTGCCTTCATAAAATACTGGGGTTTACTTCAGTTCTTTTAAACATGCATATCCAAATTAATAAAACGTGGTTTCCCCTCCTGATACCATGGAAGCTAAGGTAGAAAATGTCAGGTCTCAGAAAGTGGAACAGATCTTAGTAACTGTTCCAATCACACCCATGGAACAGGTATCCCATCAGAATGTAGAAGAGGATGCCTGGGTGTAGGATTTAGCCCCAAATAAAAGCCCCCCCACCCCCAGTGCCCAGCCCCTCTCTCTTTTTGTCTGGCCCACTCCCTTGCTGGCTACTACTCCCTGGATCAGATACTGCATGCCCAGTACAGGACCCAGTACAGATAGGCCAAGCAAGGCCAGGCAAGGGCATATATAGGTACGAGCCAGGCTAAGAGGCCCAGGTTACAGTAAGGCCTGGTGCCCAGGATAGCTCAGACAGATACCCAGGTATTGGGAAAGTACTGAGCACAGGAGTCTCACCCACGTGCACAGAGCCATGGTTGGAGACTATGGCTCCAAGCATAGGGGAAAAGCTGGGACAGGACAACAGGGACCGCTGAGGTACTGTTAGGAGGCCCATCGGCAGGATGGAGCACAGGGATCTGCCCATGTGCATGTGGTTGTGGCCGGAGGCGGAGAAAGCATATTCAGGACAGACAGAGCAGCATGGACAGGGAAGTCATACACTGAACCAGACAACATTAGGAAAAGGACCAGGAATTCATACACAGGTAACACAGAGGCCTAGAGATTTGAAATCATCCGTACAATAAACTTTCAATCATCTGAGTTTTATATGCAGATCTTTCATACAATTCTCAAGAACCCATTAGCACAGGAAAATATACTTTCACATTAACACTCCCATATAAGAATTTTATCATACAATTCTCAAGAACCCATTAGCACAGGAAAATACATTTTCGCATTAACACTCCCATATAAGAATTTTATCATACAATTCTCAAGAACCCATTAGCACAGGAAAATACATTTTCGCATTAATACTCCCATATAAGAATTTTATCTGGATTTCATTTTCAATAACAAGTTTCAGTGCAGCATATACCCACAGGCAAACACACTTATACTTTTTCCACTAAGAGAACATTATTTCCAAACACGTCTGTGCATATTTTCACTTTGTCTTAGTATTTAAACATATGCAATAAAAACTTACAAGCTACATTTCACCTAGAATTCGCTAACTCTTAAAGTATTTCATCATAATAGATTTTTATGTCTTCCTGGCAAACAGAATAGGCAAAACACACTTAAATTGTAGGTACATCCAGAAGATACAGAATGCATTGCATTCCTATGTCAGCTTCTCTCCCAATAGGCTCAAACTCTGTATTTGTGCTCTAAACATATTGTTGAGTGAAAACTATCTTCTAAAAAAAAAAAAAAAATATTTGCTTGAAATAAATGAATTGAAAAAGCAAAAAAAAACTCACATGCAGGGCAGAAACAATAGTACAGCTGGTAGGACACTTGTCTAGCAAAGAGCAAACCCAGTTTCAATCCCTGGCACCCCATATCGTCCCCAAACCCACCAAAAGTAAGCTGTGAGCACCACTAGAGGTGACCCAAAACCAAAACCCAAACTAAACAAAGTAACAACTTGCATATGCAAAGAAAAATGGGAGGTGAACAAGTATGATGCAACAGGCAGTCAAAAACTTGGCCATGCTTATGTCCACTAATTCATTGTCCCTTATGGACAATGAAGTACTAATAGTTATATTAATAGTTATAATTATTAATAGTTATAGTGAGGGCTCAGTGGGGCTCCCAACAGATATTGTGGTTCTGCAGATCCCCAGCCACGATTGGGGCTGATGACCATTCCCTGACCCATAGACAAAGGAACAAGACCAAAGCCTTGTGTTAGAGTCCAAAATCAACTACTCCTTCCAGAGAACAGAGACCACACAGGATAATGCAAGTCACAGCGTGGTTTATTTCCAGCTAGTCCAAGAGCCTACCATATGCAGTGGGTTTCAACAAAGGACCCTGAGCATACTAAGGCAGGGGTGTTTATAGCTTGATCACTTGACATCTGTTATTCGTTGATTTGCTCGTGCAGGTACCATTAACATTTCCATAGCATGTCACATTTTTTGTTTTGTGAAAACATCCTGATGGCTTACAAAATAACCTTATCAATTAGCAGAGAGCAGTATCTGGTTCCATGAAGTCTCCTGCCCACATTTCATGTTTATGGCAGATTAAACAGATTAAGTTTTGTAGTTCCTAGTTCTCACCCCTCATGGTCACCTACTCAGGGTCACAGTGGAGGCCTAAGATGGCTCTTTGTCTAAGATAGAGACCCTTATGTCTAGTGGCTCATTTTACTCACCTGAGCCTCTAACACCTTGAAAGTCTAAAAGCTCTTTCCTTTAATCTCTCTTCACACACTCCTCTCTCTATCTCACTCCACCTAACTCCACACACACCACCAAGTCAAGTTCTCCAGAAATATATACTTTAGAAAAGGCTGGGGGGAAGGGAGTTACACTAAACAATGAGTGATAAAAAAAAACTTCCCCTTCCCAGGGCAAACCTCTAAAGGACATCTCCCCTCCCTTCCCAAACTGATCTTGTTCTAGGGATATAGGCTCTCCCAGGACAAGGATGAAACCCTGACATATTGTTTTCTCCTTTTCTCAACTGGTAAACAATCATCTTAATAATAATTCTATTCATTTTGTAAGAGATACAGACATTTATCTATATCCAGGATTAAACTTATAGGATGGCTATTCCTGGAGACATCTCATCATATATCCCAGAGTATATTTCTCTTGGCCAGGTGATTTTATTCCTAATCCCCAAAGAGTTCTTTATCAGTTAGTTGCTTATCTTTGGGTCACTACAGAGTTTGTTCCATGACCTTACTCTTAGCTCATAATATTACTCAGGACATTTAGTTCCTTCCATGTAGAAGCCAGGGTAGTACTCACAACTTTCCCTGGGTCCATCCAGTCCTGAATGGGACCCTCCTTTTGGCTGTAAGGAATTAGAATCAATCTAAGGGCAACTGAAGTTTTAAGTTAGGAAATATGATGGATGCCCAAGAGTAACTAATTCAGAGTTAATTAACTCCTATATCACAAGTGCATAGCCTTAACTGTCTTCCTGTGTCTGTATAAAAATACTTTGTACTAGCATAAGAATATGTAAAGTTTATATAGGAAAGAGAGAAGCAATCTTTCATTTACATACAAAACCTAGGGCTGGCAAGTAGTAGGAGACAGAACACTGTGAAAAAAGGGTAATCCAACATCTGCCCCTTTTCTGTTTACAAAAATACAAAGGAATGAAATAATATCTATGGAGGAGTCACGTAGAAAGAGGAACTATTCGAGTCATAAAACAGCCTCATATGTTGCTCCAAGATCCCATCTCGCCTCTGGACCCAGACCAGTGCTTGTTGTAAATTGCTGCTCAACAGCATGATTGATGGCAGCCTACACTGTCCAGAAGTGGTAAGTGTCATTTTGCCATGTCTGATAAAATCCTGCATCAGAGCAAGGTTTGAAGAGCTGTTCCTGCAGTAGCAGCAGTAGTGGTCACAGCAATTAGTCCCAGGAGAGCAACAATCAGAAGTCTGAATCGTCAGAAACACTGAGACAGGCATCTCACTAGTCCTTCAGGAGGGGAACACTGCCACCAGCAGTCATACATGTAACCTAGTTTTATGTGTGATTTAAGGGGAAAAAAAACCAGTTTTCGTAAGTGATCAGGAGTAGTAAACATCAGGGGCTTGGTATGGAGCCAAGTCTAAGGATGAAGAGAAGACGGGAGAGAATCCAACGTAGATGGAGCAGTGGGGTTTAATAGGGAAAAATAATGAATCTGGCGTGTTGGCAGCAGTCAAGAAGGGAGGAGTAGGGGGAATAACTTGGATACAGCACAGACAGACATAAGAATTGACTGGAAACATAAAGATCGCCACCACACACTCACACCCATACACAATTGATGGATCAATATACTACAACTATATGTTTGACCCATCTAGGGTGGTGAATGAGAATGGGTCGAAGTGCTTCATTAATATAAAACCAGCAAGTATAGTGGTGAGGAAATTTTATCTAATTCTTGGGAATCACTGCTAGTGGGGGTAGATGTGGCTGTAAAAAGCATCATAGGTTAGATTGTGTATACGTCATTCTCAAACCAATCAGCTTTTCCATATTCTTATGTTGAGTGACACATCCTATTAATCTCTAGGCTCCTGCTACATTTAGCTTGTGTTAAGAGCTGCTCCCTGCCTTTAGGAAATCTCTGGAGCAGAAACAATGGGGGGAGTGGGCAGAACTGGATTGATTTCATATTTTTGTATGGCAAAATGTGCCTAGAGCCGGAGGTTCCTCCAGCTCCGGGCACATCTCTTTGACTCCACCGTTCTCCCTGCATTAACATACGCCTCAGAGACCTGGGCCCTACGAAAGCAGGATGAGATTGCTATTCGGGTCTCCCAGAGAGGAATCGAAAGAGCTATGCTTAGAATATCACGCCTCACTCAAGTGAGAGAAGGAATCCGGAGTTCTGACCTCCGTTGCTATTCCAGAATCAGGGACGCTGTCTCGTTTGCCAAGGCATCGAAAATCAGATGGACTGGACATGTAATGCGATTTGGAGACAACCGCTATACTAGAGCCGTTTATCAACTGGATCCCACGGGATGTCAAAAGATCATGTGGCCGCCCACCTACAAGATGGTCAGACTTCCTTGTCAAGACCCTGAAGGAACGGTTTGATGCTCTTCATATTCCTGAATCAACCAGATGCCATTGGGCTACATTGGCACGTGATAGGGTCCAATGGAAATGTTACTGGCGCCCGCTCAAGCAAATCAATGAATAATGGGATTCAAGTGATCAAGTGATCAAGTGATGACAAAATATCCTTATTATGAATCTTGCTTTCCCAGTACAATACTCTTTTTCCCCGTGGTACACACATCTTCCAAGAGTTCTTACTTGGTCACGATGAATCAACCATAATGTAATCAGTTCTGCTAGTTCAAAGAGACATGCCAGTAAGCCTCCAGGCAAACGAATATGTCTCTGATTCTAAAGGTGAAAGGCAAAGTGAATTATTCTGATGGATTATGAACCTTAGTGGGGATCTAGAGTTTGCTGGAATTGGCTGGTTATATATTCATGGTAAGAAGTATTAATGCCATTCTCTACAAATTATATTCTTGAACTGCTTCATGGTTCAGATATGCCACCCCTCCCCACTCTACTAGGGAGATTGTACCTTAGAAAGTCAATCTCACGCATATGCATATCAGCATTTGCTAATCTTGAGCCAAAGGACCCACCTGAAGATCTGCATTTCTATACAGTCATTTACTTGGCTTTGTCCCTAGACAGCTCAGCCCGTGGCTTCTGAGAACAAGAAGCTTGAAGGAAGGAGAAGAGGGTTTTTGGCCATTTTGGCTCTCTCAGCTGGCTAGGCTCTCTGCCTATTTGGATTCCTTTCTGCCTGAACCCAAGAACATGGTGCCAGGTAAAGATGGCCATCTTGGCTGAGAGCTCTAAGCCACCATGGGGCCTTGAGTTCAGCTAGGAACTAAAAGTTAGGGGTAATCCAGATATTGGATTATAATGCCAGAACTGGTGTGAGTAAAAGCCTTTTTGGAACTTTGTTGGATTTGTGAGTCTTTGTCTTTGCCGGCTTCCAATCCTCTGGGGCAGAAGGGGATCCTGTCCTGCCCCCGATATTGCCAGGAAACTCAGCCAGAAGCAGAGGCAGAGGTTTCCGACACTTGTCTTATACATATCATGAAACCTTATTAAACAAACTGCTGAACATTTTTATACTGAGTGCAGTAATAAGAGTCTAGAGCACTGAGCACTGTAATGCGAGTCTACAGCATCCATGTTTCTTTTCCATAGATATCTGTTACAATATAAAACTCAGAGCTGGCAAGGAGGAGGCCTAGGGCTGTGAACAAAGGGCAATCCAATAGTAAGAAATTATAGAAATGTCACTCTTAAATAGCTTCTATGAGGCAATATCACCCTGATACCAAAGCAGAGATATAACAAAAAAAGAAAATTACAGACCCATATCGCTGATGAACACATACACAAAGATCTTTAATAAAATACTCATAAACAGAATTCAAAGAATCATCAAAAGATCATACGCCATGACCAAGTAGGATTCATCCCAGGCCTGCAAGGATGGTTTAACATTCACAAGTCAATCAATATACCATATCAGTGAAACACATCTCTTGCTCATGGATTGGGAGAATCAACATTGTCAAAATGATAATAGTCCCTAAAGCATTATACAGGTTCAATATGATCATATCAGTAGATACAGAGAAAGCATTTGACAAGATCCAGTGCCAATTCTATATAAAAACTCTTCACAAAATGGGAGTTGAAGGAATTTTCCTAAATATAGTCAAAGCGATCTACCACAAGCCCACAGCAAGCATTATTGTCAATGGGGGAAAAAAATTAAAAACTTTCCTCCTAAGATCAGGGACAAGACAAGTTTGCCCAGACTCACCACTTCTATTCAACGTAGTACTTGACATACTGGTCATAACAATTAGGAAGAATAAAGACATTAAGGGCATTCAGATGGGAAAAGAAGAAACCAAACTATCACTATTTGCAGGTGACATGATACTATACTTAGAGAAACCTAATTTATACCAAAAAGCTCCTAGAAACAATAGATATGTGTAGTAGAGTAGCAGGTTACCAAATCAATGCCCCAAATCTGTGACTTTCCTATATGCAAATAACAAAAGAGAAGAAAGTGATTAAAAAGCAATCCCATTCACAATTGTACCTAAGAAAATCAAGTACCTAGGAATCAGCTTAACTAAGAATGTAAAGGACCTATACAAAGGAAACTACAAAACTCTGCTTCAAGAAATAAAAGAGGACAAGAGGAAAGGAAACACATCTCCTGCTCATGAATTGGGATAATCAACATTGTTAATATGGCAATACTCCCTAAAAGCATTATACAGATTCAGTGAAGTCCCTATAAGGATACCCATGACATTTTTCAAAGAAATTAACCAAACACTCCTGAAATTCATATGACACAACAAAACTGCCATGAATACCTAAAATAATCCTTGGGGGAAAGATGGGAGGCATCACCTTCCCCAACTATAAAGTAGAGTAGCAATTAAAACTGCATGGTAATGGAGTAAAAACAGACCTGTGGACCTATGGGATAGAGTTGAATATCCTGACACACAATATATGATCACTTAATCTTTATAAAGGAGCAAAACTATGAGTGGAGCATGGAAAGCCTCTTCATCAGATGGTGCTGGGAAAACTGGGCAACTACATGTGACAAACGAACTCAGCTCTAACGCCATGCAAAAAGTCAGATCAAAATGGATTAAAGATCTCAAATTCAAATCTGAATCCATAAAGTACATTGAAGAAAACGGGCAAAACCCTCCACAATATTGATGCTAAAAACATCTTCAAAAATGAAGCACCACTAACAAAGCATTTGGAAGCAAAGATAAACAAATGGGACTATATGAAACTAAAAAGCTCCTGCACATCAAAAGAAATGGTGACCAAGATACAAAAACAGCACACAGAATGGAAAAGAATATTCACCCAATGCCTATCTGATCTGATAAGGGTTAATAGCCAAGATATATAAGGCACTGTAGAATTTTACAAGAAAACAACAGCCAGTCCCATCAATAAATCAGGAGAATAAATGAACAGAAACTTCCTCAAAGAAGAAATTCAAGTTCAAAGGCATATTACAAAATGCTCTTTATTACTAATATCAGGGAAAAACAAATCAGAACAACAATGAGATATCATTCACACCACAGGGATTGGCACACATTCAAAAGAGCAAGAACAATCAGTGCTGGTGTACAGGTGGGGAGCATTGTTGGTGGCAATGTCTACTGGTACAGCCTTTTTTTTTTTTCTTTTTGGGTCACACTGGCGATGCTCAAGTAGTTACTCCTGGCTCTTTGCTCAGGAATTACTCCTGGTAGTGCTCTGGTGATGAGATGCCAGGGATCAAACCCGGTTGGCTGTATGTAAGGCAAATGCCCTACCCTCTAGACTATTGCTCCGACCCCAGTACAGCCTCTTTTGGAAAACAATATGGACATTCCTCCAAAAACTAGAAATTGAGCTCCCATTTGTCCCAGCAATACCACTCCTTAGAATATACCCTGGGCTCCCAAAAAAACACACATTGCACTTCTATGTTCATAGCAATACTATTCACAGTAGCCAGGACCTGGAAACAACCTGAGTGCCCGAGAATACACAACTGCATAAAGAAACAGTGTTACATCTACACAGTGGAATACTATGTAGCGGTTAAGAAATGAAGTTATGTAATTTGCCTACAAATGGATGGACATGAAGATTATCATGCTGAGTGAAATGAGTCAGAAGTAGACAGACGTAGAATGCATTCATCTGTGGAATAAAAAAATAGTATGAAACTAATACCAAAGGCTAGGCAAAAGAGGATCCAGGAGGACTTATCAGTGGTTAGAAAATACCACAAGAGTGTGGGAGTCAGAGGTTAGGTAAGAAAGAGAAGGGACCAGTATGCTAATAATTGTTGGAAATGGTAATGCAGACCAGAACTGAGCATTGAACATAGGCAAAGGGATATACATGGTGTATGTATTGCAAGCCACCATGTGTAAGAGAGGGTGGAGAGGGAGGGAGAGAGAGAGAGAGAGAGAGAGAGAGAGAGAGAGAGAGAGAGAGAGAGAGAGAGAGAGAAAGAGAGAGGAGGCAAAGTGCTTGCCAGAGAGGTAGGCTTGGGGAGGGGGGAGGGAAATCTGGGGACATTGGTGGTGGGAAATGTGCACTGATGGAGAGATGGGTGCTGGAACACTATATGACTAAAACCCAATCATGAACAGTTTTGTAATTGTATATCTCATGGTGGTATAATAAAATTTAAAAAGGAAAATATAATTACATAAATGTTTTTCAAAATATTAATCGTGGTATTGAGGGCTTAAAATACTTTATATTAAGGTAATATTTAGTATGAATAGTTGCACAGTTATCTGTTTTAGTGCTGCTTATGAAACTGACAAGGTTTAATAAGATGTAGGAAAACACTGCTGGTTTACGGGCTGCAGAGATGTTACAGTGGGTGAGGCACTTGCCTTCCATGAGGCTGACCTGGGTTTGATCCTTGTTGTGACAAATGAACTCAGCTCTAACGCCATGCAAAAAAGTCAGATCAAACACTGATCAAACACTGGACCTCAAACACTGCCAGAAGTGATTCCTAAGTGAAGACTGAGGAATTTCTCCTGAGCATCTCTGGGTATGACCCCAAAACAACAAGCAAAACAACAAAAACATTTTTTCCATTTAAAAATTATGGAGTAGAGACTTTGACTTTCCAAGAATGAGCTATGTAACATGGTTTTAGATATGAATTAAATTTGGTGTTTTGCCTTTGCTTTTCTATAGAGATTGCTTGAGACTGTCTAATTCAATAATGTAAAGAGTAAAATGCTCAAAAACTTCCTGAGAACTTTCTGTCTTCACTTTCAGATTGTACAGGCATCATTATTCTTACTTTATTTATGTAGAGGCAGATTAGAGATCATTTACAATTTTAGTTGAAATGTCAGTTACCTCTAACTTATATAAAATTGTGATCCAAACCTACTCTTATATGTCTATTCTGTTATAGCTTAAAATAAGACACTTGAACTGCAAAATGCATCTTCTAAATGCTAACTTCCATGGAAGATCCCTGAATATAAAGTATTTAATATGGTTTTACATTATTTTAACATAAGAATTAAACGTTTCTTGTGAGGCATTATTCAAGCAGACAATAATTAATAATCAATGAATGACAGTGTATCTACCTCACTGTTTTAACCAGAACTCTGATTGTATGAATATCTTTTAACCATCATCAACAGTTATTGGTATTGCTATTCACATTTTACAAATGAGGACGCTGAGGCACAGTTTTTAAGACATGTAGCTCGTAAGCAGTAGAGCCAAGGTTATGAATTTAAGCAATCTGGGATCAAATCCCATGTGTTTAACCACCATGGAACCTCCCCATTTACCTTATTCAGAGCTCTGGTAATTCACCAAGTTAGATCTCAGATTTCACTGATTATAAATTCATTCTTGGCAACTGACTTATAAATGAACACTTTTGGTCCTTTGGGATTAAGTAGGCAAAGGAATTACCATTTGCACCTGATGATGCCCATGGACATATTTAAAGGAATAACTTAAGTTGGTTTCCAATGCCTTAGTGATCCAAGGGCAGCAGATGGAAACTGAAGCTTTCATTCCTGCATCAGATTTTGATGGATGGGTCTAGTGAAAAGCAGTGACTAGAGGCACTGAGAAACATACCTAACAAGGATAAAGAGAAATGCATGGTCAGAAGTCCAGCAGAAAAAAAAATCCGGTGTTTGTTCAGTCTAGACTCTAGAGCTCTGTTGTCACTCTTGTTTTTTTTAATGTTTTTATCGCTTCATTAATAAGTTAGTTTATGCCATTTCTATTCACCTACTCCATAATGAAATTTCAATACCACAGATGTCCTATATACATGTTTATGTATCTATTATGTGCATTTGTTTTATATTTGCTATATTCATAGAACAATGTTAAAATATTAAAACCCCCAAGAACCAATTTATGCCCTTAGCAAATCCATCAGCAGTTTTCAACAAGTACTCAAACTATGCCCCCCATGCACAGGTATAAAAAGCCTGAAAGCCTCTGTGGGTAATATTGTCTTCCAAAAGAAGGGGAGGGAGACAGTAAATGGAATGACAGTGTGGGTGGACAATAGTAGACTTAGGTGCAGTTGCAAGGTGGGGTAGATTTTTGTTTTGTTTTATAAAGAGGAAAAGCGGTAAGGTGCATATAAGTTTGGGAACCTCTGGTCTAGAGGTACAAGTTCACTGAATATTGTGGGAACACAGGGTGGCGGGGGACTCTTGTGGAGGGGCAAATGGACTCACCAAAGATAAGTTACAGCTAAGGAGTCTGGGGGAGAGTTCCTCATATATGAGAGACCAGGGAAAATACATATTTCCATAGTTATCTGGGGCCTGTGATCATCATCTCTACTTCCCTGATTCACCAACAAACTCACATAGTTCATATTCTTCTCTCAGCCCCTCTTACATTCTTCCCTCCATGGATCTGATCCTGATGTGCCGTATAACACATGCATAAATGGTAGCATTTCAAGATGTGTGTTTGATTTTCTTTTCGTTTATTTAAAGAGCAAGTCCTAGAAGCCTGCTTTAAATTCTCTGTAATTGAGCTCACAAAAATGGCTGGTATTCTAATTTGCAAAAAATAATAAAAGCGCTTTAACTAAAACCTGTTGTGTGCTCACTTAAGACTCCCTAGTTCCCAAATAATAAACCTCAGGAAAAAATGTAGCAATTGTTCTAGATAAAGAACAAATTGGTTGTTTATGGTCTTCTCAAGGCCAACTCATTATTTTGCACCTGGCCCATTAGATTAACTTGTAGCCTCATGTTGTCTGGGGGAAAATAAACTGAACTAATACCTTGCTAACCTTTTTATCATCCAAATCTTTTATAATTTTTGCTACCATGTGACTTTATTTTGAAAAAAAAAAAAACAACCAGCTCATACGACTGACCCTTGTTAACCTCAAATCTCATCTAAGAATTTAAGTGAGGATGTGGTGAGGATAGTAAGGCCTCCTAACAATTTTCTCCTCCACAGATAAGCTCTGATTATTCAGCTGCTCCAACACAAAATATTCCTGCAGCCAAAGGAATGGTGAAGAAAGTTCCTACTAAGACATGGGGAAGGCATCCACAGAGTTATCATTTGAATATTTGAAAACTATCAGAAAATTTCTGCCTTAAATCCACAAAAGTGCTCCCAGAAGTCAGAGCATTCGGAGAGAAGGATGATCTTTCTTTTTTTTTTTCTTTTTGGATTACTCCTGGCGGTACTGGGGGACCATATGGGATGCCAGGAATCGAACCCGGCCGGCACAGGCAGGCCCCGTGCAAGGCAAACGCCCTACCCGCTGGGTTATCGCTCCGGCCCCAGGATGATCTTTCTTGTATGGTAGTAGACAGACATCAAGCCTAGACAGACATTAGACAGACCGTAATAAAATTGCCCATGAGATTCTCAAATTTTCTTTTCTCAATTTGTATTCCAAAGAAATTCATACTCATGAGTCTGGGGAGTCTCTTGAGCCCTGGCATTTTCCCTAAGCTCTCCCAGGTGTTCTGCATTGCTTTTAAGTATTTCCACATATATATAACCCAGAGTTTGCATACATAAAATGAGAAACATTTGTAATATGTGTTGATTATAGAAGGACAAAAAATAGGAATTATGTAAATAATCACATAAAACTTAATTTCCAAACGTTGAAGGAAAAACCTCTCATTTTATTTACATCCTCGGACTCTTGTACTATGTTTGAATGGCTAGTAATAACAATATGATACAATTTATATGTAGTATTTAGAATAACAGAATGACGAAATGCAGTGGTTTAAAGGAGAAATGCCTGGGTTAATTCCCATGGGTCCAGTCTTTTTCTGTGTCAGACCATCAGCCATCCAGGGCCTACGGTGCAGAGCCCTGATGTAGACAAGCCTGTCTCCTGTCTGCCACCTGCCTACGCAGCTGGGCACCACAGCCACACCTGCAACAGTCAGTAGTGTATGAAATCTCTGAAGGTTGGAAAAGGGAGCAAATAAAGAACATATCTTTGGAAATACTGGAGAGAAGCTAATCTGAAAGAACATTAGTTTTTTAATCCCAGTTATGATGGGTAAAGGAAGGTGATTGAGTAAGGGTATGGCAGTTCAGAATGAAAAAAAATTTTAATTAAAAAGAAAAATTTTTTTTTGCTGATTGATGCATATTGTAGCAAAAAATAAGTGGTTGGATAAAGAGAATGAGGGAGAGGGAAGAGTTAAAATCTAACCCAAAATATCAGTCTGAGTAAAGTATTGGCAGAACTTTAGCAGGGCACTCTGGGGGGTAAGAGCAAAAAAGAAAGACTTTAAAAGACTTGTGTGAGTAGGTCATTGGGTACAAGATCACAACAGGATGTTGGAAATATACATTTGGGACTCAGCAGCGCCTGTCTTAGAAAAGAAGCTTTTGGTATCACATGATGGTGCTGTGGTAAACTTGGGTGGTGAATGAAATCTCTGAAGGTTGGAAAAGGGAGCAAATAGAGAACATATCCTTGGAAAACAATGAAACTTGGAGATATGAAGAATTAGAAAAGAGATGTATGAGTGAGCTGAGCAAAGGAGTGAGTAACAGAATGGTCATGAAAGGATAAAAACACATAGAAGTATGCATTATGAAATGCAAGGGAATGGAAGATTCCAAAAAGAGCTGACATAAAAGTCTCAGCAAGCAGAGGCAATTCATTGGCAGTCACTGAACTCAGGTCATCATGATCAAGAGTAGCTGTGGAAGGCTAGGAGGAGTCTCAGATGGGAAGGAGGGAGCAGGTCATAGGAGACAAACGTGGAGGAGCGCCAGTTGGGAAGGAGGGAGTAGGTCATAGGAGTCAAATGTAGAAGACTGGCTGGTGCTTTCAAGAATTTAAAAGCAGGGAAGAAAGAAGAAACTTGAAGAGGTAGGACTTGTGAGGGAAAGTGCTTTGTTTTGTTCTTAAGATAAAAGGAACCATTTCAATCTATTCTTATAGAGATAAAGGAGCCTTAGAGATGGATGCACAGGTATGTCCTAGCTGTCCTAGGAAAATACGTTATATGATAGCAGTCAGTATGGTGAGCTACTAAATTATTGCATAACTTCGGCATAAAGCAAACCAGAATCCATGAAACTATCTTTAACAACTCCCATGTCACTTATTAGAGAATAAGGCATAGACAAATGGATGGGGGGCTTTCCTCCTCTTCTGATCAAAGTATAAATTCAGCCCAGACATCAAAGGCAGGAAGAAAGCAGACCTCATTTTAGTCCTTATAGAAATATCAAACTGTTAATGCCACTTACTTGAAATCTACATAATGTGGTATGTCCTTCTATAACTTTAAATAAAAAGTAAAATAACTTTCATCTGAAAAAACTTTGATCATTAATTTCGTGTATAAAATTATTGTAAAATTGTATTTTACAAATATAATTTTCAGATTGCATAACTTGTAACTGTGGAGACAAGAGAAATATGTTGGACTTTAAAATGAAAAAGATTAACTGCACTTAGGCTTCCTGGGGTAGGGAGTAATAATTAGAAAGGAGGGCATGCTGATAGTGGTTAATGAGTGATGCTCAACTTGAACTGCTATCAGCCTTTGTTAGACAAGAGCTATGAAACATTCAGCTCACAATCTGCTCCATTTTTCTGTCCTTCCTTGTCAAAAAGGAGGAGGGAGGAAGTGCTGGAAAGAGGATGTCAGACAGAAATAGGGTAATGAAAAAAGGAGCAAAGATTTGAACAGACTATATTTTCAGGGAATGTGAATACCTCCCTCTTCTGTGGGTTGGGCTATGTCCTTGTGAATTCAGAAGTGCTCCCTGAGGCCACATCAGTGCCACATTGCTGCACAGTTGTCAGACACAAAGAAAAAGGTTTGGAGGTTGTTAGCATGTCTCCTCCAGAGGGGAACCTGGAGGTTCCCAACACCAATAAGCCAATGCCAGAGGGAATTTGTTTCTCCTCTCTGCTTGGCTAATGGCTATTCCTTATTACCTAGGAAGAATTAGATTCAGTATGTGCCTCCAACTATATTACATACTCAGTCCTGAACAGCTGGTCACTAATATAAACTAAAAAGAAGAGCTATCTGGTCATTCACCATCTATATGCATCATATTCATAATAAATCTCTCAAGGAGGAGGTCTGAAGTGCTCCTGTGTCTGTACAACTAAAGAAAGCAGAGCATTAGGCAGGCATCCAGGGAAACTCATTAAAAGAGACAAACAATATGCAAAATCCCCAGGGACTTGCTCCACATTTCTATTAGTAATAACAATTAATTTTACCTGAAAAATGCTAGTAATTTCCTCACTTGCAAGGTTCACTTTGTTTAAGCACACACTTTTTCTTAACAGCCTCAATATCTTTCATGGTCTAAAGTCCATATGAAACACTTGGTCATACTTTTTCTTTTTCTTTATTTCTGATAATAAAATAGTGAAACAGTACCCCAAATGACTTTCTTTTGCTATTAAGGTACCATGATTTAAGTACAGAGTTATTCATGCTTAAGTTTCCAGCATACAGTGTTCCAGTACCATTCCCACCACCACTATCAACTTCCCTCCACCATTTTCCCCAGTTTCCCTAGCATCCCCAGGGCACATTTTTAAGTTTGGTTTTGTATTCTGGATCCCATGTTTTCAGTGTTGTAACTCTCTTAGATAGATACATATCTGCCGTAGATAGCTATAGCACCCCTCTTTACCACCATTGTGTACCTCAGGCCTTTGACACCTGTGTCCCTTTATTATCCATTCACCTCTTCTTATCCCCTGCTTCAATTTCTTTCCTTCTCTGTTTTCCCTTCCTATATGCTGATCAAAGGTAATCTAGGTATCTCCCCTTTAGTACATTGCATTCACTCATCCAATTCTTTTTTTTTAAGTATTTTATTATACTACCGTGAGATATACAAATAAAAAAGATATACAATTAAAAAAGTTCATGTTTGGGTTTTGGTCATACAGTGTTCCAGCACCCGTCCCTCCACCAGTGCCCATCTCCCACCACCAACATCCCCGGTTCCCTCCCCCCTTCCCCAGCCCACCTCCATGGTAGGTTCTTTATTTCTTTCCCTTTCTCTCTCTTTCTCTTTTCCTTCCCCTCCAGACTATGGATTACAGAACATACATTAAAAGATTGTCATGTGTATCCCCCTGCCTCTATTTAATGCTCAGTTCTAGGTTGGCACTAGTACCCTCGACAATTATTAGCACCCTGTTCCATTTTCTGTCTTACCTAACCTCTGACTCCCACACGTTTGGGATAATTTCCACCTTTGACAAGAACTCCTGATATATGTTTCACTTGACCTTGGATATTGGTATCATAATATGTACATATATATTTATGCCATGCAAATAAATGCAGTCATTCTGTATCTGTCTCTCTCCTTCTGGCTAATTTCACTCAACATAATCTTCTCCATGTCCATCCATTTATAGGCAAATTTTATAACTTCATTTTTCCTAACAGCTGCATAGTATTCCATTGTGTAGATGTACCAGAGCTTCTTTATCCAGTCATCGATTTTCGGGCACTCTGGTTGCTTCCAGATTCTGGCTATTGTGAATAATGCTGCTATGAACATAAAAGTAGGGATGGTGTTTCCGCTGCGTATTTTTGGTTTCCCAGAGTAGATTCCCAGGAGTGGTATGGCTGGGTCAAATGGGAGTTAAATTTCTAGTCTTTGGAGGAAAGTCCATATTGTTTTCCAGAAAGGCTGTACCAGCCGGCATTCCCACCAACAATGGAACACTCATCCAATTCTATATACCACAGATAAGTGAGATCATCCAGTGTTTGTCCTTCTGACTTCACCTAACATGATATCACCAATTCCATCCAAGTTACAGTGAATTGCATGATTTACTGTTCCTTATAGCTTATTGTGTTATATATACACACCAGTATTATAAATACTGGTGTGTATATATAACACAATAATATCCCATTGTGTTATATATACACCAGTATTTATAATTCAGTCATCTGTTTTTGATACCTTGGCAGATTCCATCCCTATCTTAACTATTGTATTAAGTACTGCAGTGGATAATGTTGTGCATAAGATCTTCTGATGAATGTTTTTGTGTCCTGGGTATAGATACTCAGAATGGGAATTGCTGGATGATATGAGCTTAACTCTTGGTTTATGTAGAAATCTCCATACTGTTTTCTGTAGGGGTGAGCCAGACAACATTCCTGCCAACAGTGATTGTGAGTTCCTTTTTCACCACATTCCTGCCAACAAAGATTGTTCCCATTATTTTATTATATGTGCCATTTTTTTTTTTGCTGGTGTAAGGTAATTCATTGCCAGAATGACTTAATTTTTAAGAAAATTCAAATGATAAGACAACCAAATGTTAGCAAATGAAATACCTACTAGTCTGAAAAGAATTTTAATTCTAATATGGATGTAGTGGTTAAGAACAAGAATAGTAATCTCAACACAAGCGTGTTTTTCTTTGGATTTTGTTGGCAAAATTAGCCACTCTGCAGCATTTCCAGTCTCAGGGCTAACCAAATAATAATGGCTGATGGCAGATAGACACCAATAATAAAATACAAGATATTTGTTTAAGATCATTTTCATCCTGGGGACCAAAAGGTAGTAGAGTGGATATGGCACTTGCCTTGCATGCAGCTGATGTGAGTTTGATCCCTCGCACTCCGTGTGGTCCCCTGAGCACCTCCAGGAGTGATACTTGAGCACTGACCCAAAGCCCCTAAAATGTCTTTAAAAAGATAGTTTTCACCTGAAATCTCTATTGAAATCTTTTCATATATTTGTTAGACAAGCATATCTATTTCCCTTAGTATATACCTCTATTACTTATTGTTAGAAATGTGTCTACTGTGCTGACTTAGAATTTAAAACAATAAAATTAACTATTCAGGAGGATATCATCTTCTTGTGTTTTTAAGCCAGAGGAGCAAAACAGATAGTTCATTATTTTGTTTTGTTTTGTCTTATTTTGTTTTGGAGCCACACTCAGATGCTCAGGGGTCCTCCTGGCTCTGCACTCAGGAATTACTCCTGGCAGTGCTCAGGGGACTATCTAGAATGCTGGTGATCGAACCCTGTTTGACTGCTTGCAAAGCAAGAACCTGACCTACTGTTCCTTGTGTGGTTCATTATTTAATGTTGAGCTTGATTCATGTGAAGGTGAAGGATCAGTAAGAGATCAAAATATGTGTAGAGTTCTTAAAATTATTTATTCAGTATATCAAGGAATCATTCTTCCTGACTTAGATTTATTATAACAGTGAAGTAAAACACATAGTAATATATATAAAAAGTATTTTATAAGTTGTCTTTCTCTTCTGGCTTTAAATGTCTATTATGGATTATTTAGATTAATAAAGGTTTTTGATCTCTTTTGGTTCATTGATTGCATGAATAAAGTGGGTATGCTGGGTGGCGGGCTGGAGGGATGGAATAGAGAAATAGTAGAGCTGGTAAGGTGCTCACCTTGCATGCAGCTATACTGGTTCAATCCCTGGCATTACATATGGTCTTCTAAGCATCCCCTAGGAGTGATCCTGGAGCACAGAGTCAGGAATAAACTCTCCACACTTTCATGTGTGGCCCAGAAATAAAAGTAAAATAAAGTAGATATGTCACCACAAATATTCTTCTTTGAAAGATACTTAATCAACTTCCAGGGTTTTCTTTTTCTCATCAATGTTCTTTGGGATTTTTCTTTTCCAGATATTAGAGTGTACTTCCTCAGAATAGCTTTTCTGAAATGAAATTACTATATCAAATGGTATGAATATTTTAAAGCTCCTCTTTCCAAACTAATGCTAAGCAGCTTTCCAAATGGGTCTTTATTAATTTATCTTACTAGCAATATATGAGAATTATAGGTTTATCCCAGGCTTAACAACTGCTAATAAGACCATATTACTTTAATTTGTGTTTATTTTATTCCTTGCCAGCTTGAAAAGTTTTTAAAAGTATTCACTTACAACTTTATGTTTATTTGCCTGTCAATTTGGTTTTGTTTCCAGTTGACTACTTCTTTTCAGTTCCAATCTCACCTGCTTTCCTCACCTTTATTGTTTTATCTAGGCTCACATGATTCGTTTAGCTACTGGGTGGATGAAAAGTCCCCAGTGGGGCCTGACCAAACCCCAGCTATCAAACGCCTCGCCAGGATCTCTTTAGTGAAGAAGCTAATGAAGAAATGGTCTGTGACTCAGAACCTGACATTCCGGGAACAACTAGAGGCTGGGATCCGCTACTTTGACCTGCGTGTGTCTTCCAAACCAGGGGATGATGACCAGGAAATCTACTTTATTCATGGACTTTTTGGCATCAAGGTCTGGGATGGACTGATGGAGATTGACTCTTTCCTTACACAGCACCCCCAAGAGATTATCTTCCTAGATTTCAACCACTTCTTATGCCATGGATGAGGCCCATCACAAATGCCTGGTTCTGCGGATCCAGGAGGCCTTTGGAAACAAGCTGTGTTCAGCCTGCAGTGTGGAGAGTATGACACTGCAAAACCTGTGGGAAAAGAAGTGCCAGGTAGGAGGATACTGGATGAACTTCAAAGGGCCAGAACCAGAGTCCCTGCTTGTTTCCTTCCTTGGCAACTCCGCAAGGCCATGACAGACAGAATTCATGGCGAGATTGGAATAGTGAACATACACTCATTGGTTCCTAGGATTTAGGAGAGTTTCAAAGGGATCCTCTGAGGGCTATTGAACTATTGATATGTACCATTTTGTTTGGAAATTTGCCCAAACTTTGGTATCCAAAATGACTTTAAATAACTCAGTGTGTGTGTATATGTGTGTGTGTCTGTGTGTGTGTGTGTGTGTGGATTCACACATGCAAGGCAAGTGCTCTTCCTCTGAGTCACACCTTCCATCCCACAAGCTAAGTTTTTAAATAGATCGGCCAAAACGAGCCCAAGGCAAAATAATGAAGCAATACCTGTAGTTCTTGAGTGGCAAGAGCCAGGATTCATTCACCACTCTTGGACCCTGCCTAGTTCATCCATTTTCTGCGCCTCTTACAGGGCTGGTGAAACATTTTTGGTGATTTTCACAATTTGTACCTTAGATCATGCTAATTAAATGCTTTGCTTATATCAAATGATTAGCAGTTGAGAAGCACCAGAGATCTTTTTTCCTTTCTTTTTCTGTTCCTCAGTGCCAGAGATCACACCCTGATCACACACATGCAACTAAAGTGCTGAGATATATCACGCTTCAAGAGGAAGTTTTGAATCCAGGATTCTGGCTAGGTTCAATCTGAGCACATTAAAGTTTATATAGACATGTTTGCTTTAAATCTGATTTTATAATTTTGTACACAAAGAGTATTGTGGGTGGACTGCCATATTGCATATTAAATTGTTTAGAAATATGCAGGAGTAGCAACAACTTTAGGAATGATAATGAGTGTGGGTGATTTTCTAGCAGCATCTAGATAGTGATAATCAATCCTTGTGTTTAAGTTTGGGCCAATCTGTCACCCAATTACAAGTATGCTTAAAATTATGAAGAGATTAGAAAAAAGGGGAGCATGCTATCTATTTGAATTCTAGGATCTCTGTGTTCCTCTTTGTTAATGTTTCCTGCCACTTTTGTTCCTCAAATCTTAAGGACCTCCAGGGCTGCAGTAGTAGTTCAGCAGGTAAGGAACATACCTTGCATGCCGTAAACCCAGGTTAGATCCCTGGCAAACCATAAAGTCTGAGTCCTTCTGGGAGTGATCCTTTAGGGCAGAGTTAGGAGTAAGCCCTGAGGACAGCTAGGCTTGTTTCCCACCTCCCAACCCCCTTAAACCCTGCAGCAAGCCCCTTCCCCCAAGCTAAAGACACTCAGAGTCATCCAGAGTCATAATTTCATCAGCGAGCTCCCTTCTGCTTCCTCTCTACTGGCAAAATATAATAAGTTGAGTACCAGGGTTCAAGCTTCGCTTATTCAACACGTAATTACTTCACAGTTCACAGGTACATTCTGCATTTGTATCCAACTAAGGTTTATATATTTCATCTATAGCTTGGCAGTAGTTAGAATCTTAATGAAAAGGTGAGACTCACGTAACTCTAGCAAAACAACCAGTATGCAATGGCAAGAAAAATGCTTCAGATGTACTGAATGAAGAAAGGAAACATAACTGAATAATCAATGGTAAAAGTACAGGGTAGGTTTTTTTTGCTTTTTTTTTTTTGGGGGTGTCACATCCAGCGATGCTCAGGGGTTTCTCCTGGCTCTGCACTCAGGAATTGCTCCTGGCAGTGCTAGGGGGACCATATTGGATGCCAGGGATCGAACCCGGGCCGGCATGGGCCGGCCATGTGCAAAGCAAACGCTCTACCCACAGGACTATCACTCTGGCCCCGTACAGGGTAGTTTTTAGTCAAGGATCCGTCAGAATAAGATCAGTGAAGCAGTTAGGGAATAATCTTGTTTTTGTTTCAAGGCTACACCTGGTGTTGTTCAGAGCTAACTCCTTGGTCTGTGCTTAGGAATCACTCCTGGGGTTGCTTACCTCCAAGCAGTGCCATATGCAGTGCCAGGGATCAAACCTAGGTTGGCTGTGTGCAAATCAATACAAGCACCTTCCCAAACTGGGCTCTTTCTAGCTTTAAGGAATAGTTCTTTAAGAGATTAGATTTTGGCTTGGAGGATGGGAGTGGGGCTAGAGACACACCCAGTGGTGCTGTGGACTACTTCCAGATTTGTGCATGCTCAGGGGACCCTGAGGGAGGGGTATTGAATCCCAGGCCTGGGGAGTGAAACAGCCTCTCCCAGCATGCAAAGCATGTGCTCAGTTCTCCTAGCCATCTCTCCAGGCCAAGAAATGAGATTTCTAACCTGAATCTCCTGAGAAAGGTTGAACTTAAAGTGTTAGCTGGAGGGATCAGTGTCTCCAAGAAAAAATGATGCTAAGCAGAGTATGCTAAACACAGGCCCAGGGAAAGAATCCCTACCCCTTGGATTCTGTAAAGAAAGAGTTGCTTTGCTTAAGCAACCTCTTCTGTGAACAGAAATTCTCTTTATCACTCTAGGATCAGAATACTGAAGAAAATAGCGCAGTGGGCTGAAGATTGTGCTTTGCATGGGGAGGGGCCTGGTTGGCTGTTGAGAACCACAGAGAGCTACTCCTGAGCACTGGGTTGGGACTAACCCCTGAGCCATGTGTGACTGACCCCCTACCCAGCCCCTGACAAAAAAAAAAAAAAAAGAGGAAGGCTCTGAGGCAAGGCATAAATCCCTTTTGTAAAATGTGTGCTTTCACTGGTTTTCCAAGGCAGATAAAACAGGCAGCGCTCTCTTCTCATCCTGACACTGCTCCGTGGCCAGGCAGTGGCCTGCCATGCCCTGTGAGGGGGTCATAGAGCCTGGACCACCCCCCCCACCAATTCTCACCACTCCCACCCCTAGCTTCTCATACAGTTTACTCCAAAGGTCAGCCCTCCTCACTTATGGACGCTGGAGTCCCCAGCTTTCCAAACTGGCCAATTAGACCACCACCACCAGTAGGAAATCCTTCCCATTTTCTCAGGCTGTTTACTGTGAACCTGTGATTAACTTCATTAACACATGTGTTTGCTATAGATATCATTAGTACCAGACATTCCTCAAAACGATTAGAAACAAGGACAGCAATTAATCCAGTCAGCCCATCCAGTATATCATGCCTGTGCCCTCTACCTCTGGGTTCAGGAGCTGTTAAGTCAGGCATCTTAGTCATGAGCTAAGTACACTCTGGAAACAAAACTCATACTTGCAGCCCTCTGAGTCTGGTGCCTGGAGGATTCTGCTCTCTGACCAGCTATTTGGGAATTGCTGTCCAGGGAATGTCACATCACAGCAGATATTCCTCCAGACAGAGATCAGTGATGCCCAGCAATGGGGAATAGTACTCCTCGGGACCCAAGCTACAGAGCTATGAACTGGGACAATCAAAATAGCAATTCCCAGTCCCTCAGCTGCCTCTGAGAAACTAATTAATGCTGTGGATGCGCTTGCTAATTAGATTCAAAATCACCACCATCATCCTGAGAGGTCCTGAAGGAGGCCCAGGGCCTCCTCAGTGTCCTCCCCTCCCTCAAGTAGAGCGCTCCCTCCCTCTCCTGAAAAAGCGCAATTTCATTTAGGCTTGGCAGGCACCCTGAAAATCCTGCCTAGTCCCAAATTAGTTCAGTGAATTGAACTCAAATCCCATAAGCATAGGAGTCATAACTTCTAGAAACCACTAGCCTCTGGGTTCTCCACCTGGGACCCAAAGGTTCCCAAGGGAAGGGGGATAGGGAAAAATGAAAGAATTCCATGCAGTGTGGGTGTACAAAGAAACCACTTACTCATTCTCACCAGCCTTCAACTGCAAAATCATATACCCAGTGTCTATGAGTGCCAAATTGACCCACTGCAGTATTGCTTCTACCTCTGATTTTGTCACCATAGAGGTCACAGATATTTTCACTTCACAATTCAGATATAGCAGGATTCTTGATACAGTATCTATACTCATCAAAGTTGAAAATTATGGAACTTAGATTGACAAAATATATTTTTGGATATAATATGAATATACCTAAAATGGCAAATTTAACATATTAAAGACTTCTGTTTCAGTGTTCTTCATTGACTTTTTTGTAATCCTACTTTATTTCATCCATTTACTTAAAATATCTAAGAAAAGGTTCAGGAGTTGTTTCATACTGCCAAGGTATTCATAACAATAACAACAACAAAAGCTGAATCTCCAAAGCAGGCATGTAGCAAGTACTTTCACCTTTGCTTATTGATTTTTCTAAAGTCAGAAAAATAAAATTTAAAAAAATTGGTAATAGTGATAAGAGCTCATGCCTAGCATTTAGGAAGCCCAGATTTGATTCTGGCACTGCATGGTCTCAAGAGTACCACTGGGAGCAACCCTGAGTGCGAGCCGGAAGTAGCCCTCAAGAGCCTCGGAGTGTGACTCCCAAACATACGTACAGACGTATATGTTTATATGAAATTCTTGAATTTTATGTAGGTTTATATTGTCCTGGCAATCAATGTAAAGTCAAGGAGCTAATATTCAGCCTTTACATATATTAATCTTCTTTTCCTTTAAACATTTCAGGTTCTTATTTTCTATCACTGTCCCTTCTACAAACAATACCCCTTCCTGTGGTCAGGAAAGAAGATTCCGGCACCCTGGGCAAATACCACTAGTGTGCACAAACTGATCCTCTTCTTGGAAACCACTCTGAGTGAGCGGGCCCCAGCGGCTCCTTCCACGTCTCTCAAGCAATTCTTACCCCCCAGAGCAAAGACCATCGCCCGAGGTTTGGTTGGTGGTCTAAAGAACACTCTTGTTCATAGGTAAGAATTTCTTCCATTCCCAAAGTAAGATTTTGTTGTGGCTTTTTAATTTTTTTAAATATATCTTGATGCTCTTCTAAATTAGCAGCAGTGGAACCATATGTTTAAACATTTCAAGTATAACCAGAATCTGGAAACAACCTGAGTGCCCAAGAACAGACAACTGATTAAAAAAAAAAAAAAAAACAATGGTACATCTATACAGTGGAATACTACACAGCTGTTAGGAAGAATGAAATCATGAAATTTGCTGATAGGTGGATGGACATGGAGAGTATCATGCTGAGTGAAATGAGGCAGAAGGAGAGGGACAGATATAGAATGATTGCACTCATATGAAACCAATATCCAAGGACAGCAGAAACAAGGGCCAGAAGGTTTGGTCCATGGTTGGAAGCCTGCTTCAACCTCTTAGGGAGAAAGCGTTGGAATAGTGAAGGGATATAACACTATAACAAAGATAGTGGTAAATGACCACTGTATTAAAAAACTGAATGCAGAATATGTAAGGAACAAGCATGGTAAGCTCTCAGTGTCTGAATTGCAATCCATAACGCCGAAAGGGAGAAATAGAGGTAGAAAGAAGGAAAGAGCTTGCCGTAGAGATAGGCTGGGGAATAGGGAATCAGGGAGTGGCAGGGGAGTAAAGGGCCACATTGGAGGGGGAAATGTGCACTAGTGGAGTGACGGGGGTGGAACATTTTGTGACTGAAACCTGATCATGAACAGCCTTCTAACTGTATGGCACAGTGACTCAGTTAATTAATTTATTAAAAAGAAATAAAAATAAAGATGTCAGGGCCGAGCAATAGTCCAGGGGTAGGGCGTTTGCCTTGCACGTGGCTGACCTGGGTTTGATCCTTGGCATACCATATGGTCCCCTGAGCACCTCCAGGAGTGATTCCTGAGTGCAGAGCCAGGAGTAACCCCTGAGCATTGCTGGGTGTGACCCAAAGAAAAGCAAAAAAATAAATAAATGAAGATGTCAAGTCACAATATGACAGATATCCTTATATTTGCACAAGATATGCATGGCCAAAAGATCTGTATATAATTTCTTTATAGCATGTATTTTACCATAAGTCCTTTCTAAATTTTGATACTTCAAGCTAACATCAGTCTGTCACTTCTGGCAGTGGCCACCGCATGTTCTTCAGAAGAGTTCATGCACATTCTAGGTAGTATGGCCAGCGATGAACTGCTTGTTCTTGTCCTTGCAACTGTACCCTCACTCCTTTAAGAAGCATCAAATGAAGCTGCTGTACTAGGCACCAAGGATTCAGACATATAGTCCTCAAAGCATACAGGGTGTCCTTCTCCCTTTCATAGGAACATGATTCCCTACTACCTGGCTGCCACTACCTGATATCATAGGTCATTATACTTCAGAGTAGAATCCAAGCTAACTAAAATTGTTCCAGAAATGTACTAGATGATGTCTAATACATTTGAGTAAAACAATATTTGCATGGATACCTTTGGTTCCTGAATTTCAGAGTTTTAGCACTAGAGTTCAGATAGTTGAAAGATTCATGAAAATCTTTCAGGATACCTTTGGTTCCTGAATTTCAGAGTTTTAGCACCAGAGTTCAGATAATGAAAGATTCATGAAAATAATGTCCCTTCTCTAGCACCACACAGTTCACCGAGCACTGTCCCAATCAACTCCAGAGCATAGAGCTAGTCGTCAGTAGTGGTGGTCCAGGAACAGTGTCTCAGTGTGGCTCAAACACGCTTCCCCCAAGAAAATCACATGCCCCTTTCTGTTTGACTTTGAGTTCGGATAGCCAACTTCAAATGATAGCACTTCAAGAGGCATGAGTTCGATACCAAAGGGGCAGGAATTTGGCTGTGAACAAAAACAGAAATCCTGTTCTGTGTGAAGTTCATAAGCAAGTGTCAAGTGAATTTTATATATGTTTTAGAAAGTTTTAGTATCCTGACCTTTATTATTTCATATGTTCCTGTGTCCATATCTCAGTTCTTTGAGAAATTTGTAGGTGAATATTATTTATGTATGTATTTAGGAGGTAGTCATTTCAAAAAGTCTATGTGGTTTCTACCTTCATCGAACTTAAAATTCTGGCAGAAGAAAATGTAAACTTCAATTTACATTTGCCAGAGAGGACAATGGGTAGGGTGCTGGCCAACCTGGGTTCAATTCCTGGCACCCCATATGATCCCCTGAGTCTGCCAAGAGTAATTCCTGAGCTCACAGCCAGGAGTAACCCCTTCGCACTTCTGGGTGGGACCCAGTATCCCCCCCACACACACACAAAAGAGTAAATGTATATGAAGCATTGTTAAAATTTGTGCAGAAAACTGCAGGAAGGAGAGATAGTATTGAAAAACAGAAAAGTTATTTCAGTATACTATTTTCTGAATTAAAAAGTACCTTCCTTCAGATGGTTTTATTTTTTTTTAACATTTTATTATACCGCCGTTGAGATATACAATTACAACGTTGTTCACGCTTGGGGTTTCGGTCACACAGTGTTCCAGCACCCGCCCTCCACCAGTGCCCATCACCCACCACCCATGTCCCCAATTCCCTCCCCCTCCCACATCCTGCCTAAATGGCAGGTTCTTTATCTCCTCTCTCTCTCCCTCTCTCTCTCCTCCTTCTCCCACACATTGTGGGTTGCACTACGTACAGCGTAGAAGCCATCGTTTGCATTTTTTTGGTCTGTATTTAATGCTCAGTTCTATGTTGGTATCAGACCTTTAGACATTTATTCACACATGTTCCCTTCTCTATCTAACCAAACCTCTGACTCCCACGCGCTTGTGGTAATTTCTACTTTTGGTAAGATCACCTGGTATATTTATGTCATGCAAATAAATGCAGTCATTCTATGTCTCTCTCTTTCCTTCTGACTAATTTCACTCAACATGATTCTCTCCATGTCCATCCATTTATAGGAAAATTTCATAACTTCATTTTTTCTGACAGCTGCATAGTATTCCATTGTGTAGATGTACCACAGTTTCTTTATCCAGTCATCAGTTCTTGGGCCAACCCCATTAGAAAATGGGGAGAAGAGATGAACAGAAACTTTGACAAGGAAGAAATCCGAATGGCCAAAAGGCATATGAAAAAATGCTCATCATCACTAATCATCAGAGAGATGCAAATCAAAACAACAATGAGATATCACCTCACACCACAGAGAATGGCCCATATCCAAAAGGGTAAAAGCAACAAGTGCTGGCGTGGATGTGGGGAAAAGGGGACTCTCGTACACTGTTGGTGGGAATGTCGACTTGTACAACCTTTCTGGAAAACAATATGGACATTCCTCCAAAGACTAGAAATTGAGCTCCCCTTTGACCCAGCCATCCCGCTCCTGGGAATATACCCTGGAAAGCCAAAAACACACAGCGGAAACACAATCCGCACTTTTATTTTCATAGCAGCACTATTCACAATAGCCAGAACCTGGAAACAATCAGATGGTTTTATTTGATTCTTAAACCAAGTCAGCCTCTGGAAGGATACATTGTCTAAAACACATGTATTTTTATGTATATTTGTTTGTATTTAAGATGAGGCTCAGTGAGGTTCAGTACCCAGTTGAACATTGCTGGTAAGAGACAGCAGTTATGTATCAATTTTGAACTTCTGATTATTGGTCTGTTGACCTTATCCATGTCCACACTCATTTGGAGATGATATATGTTACAGACCAGGTTTTTCTGTTCCTTTAATCTATTTGTCATCCTAATACCCAAATGAAGCCAAATCTTAGCTAGTTATAAATGAACCCAACATGCCCAATTATTTTCATACTTGTAAATTCCTAGATCTTTAATCGAGCTTCAAATGAAGCATAAGGCTCTTTCATTTATGGCATTCATAGCTTCCTGGCATGGGAGATTCTGGCTCACTGGGAGTACATGTTAACTGTGATCTTAGAAGGGCTCTAGAATGCATCAAGCCCTATTTGTCACAACAATATTGTAGGGGGACAGTGTACATTCCAAGACCACCTTATCAAATGAAGGGAGAAATTCAACTTTGGTCAAAAGTTTGCTCCCCTAGAGTGTTGAAAGATAGTACAGTTAGAAAACAATGCTTACTGTGCATGGGACCTCCCCTGATTTGGTCCCCTGAGTACCACCAGGAGTGATCCCTGAGCACAATTGAGTGTGGCCACAAAACAAAATCTAGGGGTGCAGAGAGATAATACAGGCTGCAAGGTGCTAGCCTGTCACGTGGCTGCCCCCACTCAGTCCCCAGAGCACTTCCAGGAGTGATCCCTGAGCACAGAGCCAGGACTATGCCTGGCTGAGCACAGCTGGGTGTGGCCCACTTCACAATAGAAGTGTGTTCCTCCAAACCAGAAGTACAGGGGATTTTTATTACCTCCAACGAAGAGCAGACATTGGAAAGAAGGAATGTTTTAAGGCCTTCCCTTGAAGTACTGGTACTAGAGTTTATCTACCTTCACTGGAAAGCATGGAAGGGTCCTGTCAAACTAGCCTGATCACTTTATCAGCTCAACCTAGAGGTTAAAAACAAGGAATATTTTCCTATTAATGTACGGCGGGAGATGGGTGAATGGGAGTTACAGCTAATAATTCCCAGGCCATAGAGATGGTAAAGGAGGTAAAACACTTGCTTTGCATGAGATTACAGCAGGCACAACCTTGAATCCCCAGAACCACATATGGTTACAGAGAATGCACACATGAAAGTTCCTGTGCTAGGGAAGAAAGATCATATGTGAATTCATCGAGAAAGTGAAAAATCTACAAGTCAAGGAGACAGGTCTCTGGAGAACCAAATATATCAACACTTTGATTTTGGACTCCCAACTTGCAGACAGAAAGTGGATTTTTCTTGTTTAAGCCACCCACTTGTGTGGTGTTTTGTTATGATGGCTCTGGAACACTAACATGTTCCTTAACAATTTGATGGCCTTGGGTAAGTTCTATGTTTCTTCTACCATTATATGCAATTTGTAATACCACACAAGATTACAGAGCCGAACCAGGCAAAACAGGGGCCAGGAAGACTTGTCAACGGTTGGAATCTAACACAAGTGTATGTGGAGCAGAGGGTAGATAAGACAGAAAAGGTACCTGTTTGGCAATAATAGTTGCAAATAGTCACACTAGACTAGAACTGAATATTGAAAGTAGGTCAAGAATATACATGATAACCCTTTGGTGTCAGTAATGAAAATCACAGTGCAAAAAAGGAGAGAGAGAGGAGAGAGAGAGAGAGAGAGAGAGAGAGAGAGAGAGAGAGAGAGAGAGAGAGAGAGAGAAGTACCTGCCACAATGGCAGGGGTGGGGGAAACAGGGTACATTGGTGGTGGGAAATGTGGACTGGTATAGAGATGGGTGTTGGAACACTGTATGATTGAAATACAGTCATGAACAGTTTTGTAATGGTCTCTTGCCTGGGTCCGCAGTTTCCACTGGCAGGAACCAGCTGAAGCTGCCAACGAGGCCTTGGTGCTCATTTTCCTGTCATGACCAGAAGGTGGCGCCTGTGTGTCATATTTAAACACTGAAAAGTAGATATTTTATTTTTCTTTCCTCTTTAACCTTTCCGTTTTTGTGCCAAACCCTGAGGTATTAAAGAACTGCACAGAGCTCTGTGCTCCAGGGATGGCTCCTGGAAGTGCTTGGACCATGAAGTACTATGGGTGGAGCCCTGGCTTCACACATGCAGAGTACATGGCACCATTCAGCCTGGTCCTCTCTGTCTCTGACCCCAAACAGCAACTACATCATGCTTATGACTGCCAAGGCCTTCTCTGGGCCTCTGAGTATTCCTCGTTGCTGTCTCCAAGTGGAGAACTCTCTTGTGTTCAGGCTACAGTATCTTGTCACTTAAGCATAGTCTAATTATTTTAGGAAATGTTAATTTCACTGAATATTTTTATTACACTTTTAACATTTATTATCCTTTGTTATTATCTATTAATATCTATAACTGTTATCCCTACATGATAGTTTATACTAGTCACAGTTTGGGAAATTGCGTGTATTACTGTATTTAATCCCCCCCCATCACCCCCCAATTTTTTAAGAAATAAGTATTATGACTGTCCCTGCTCTATAGGAAAAGAGACAAAGGTGTAAATAAATTAATTCAAAATAAAGTTAATGGACATTATTAAGACCTAAGGAGCTCAGTTAAAAGTTGAAGTAACCAGTACAGCAGGTAAATTACCTGCATTGGCGCCAGGTACTTTGCATTGATTGCTGGTAACCTTGCCAACCCAGGTTCTATCCCTGGCAGCCCATAAGGTCCCCAGCACTGTCAGGTTAATTCTTGAGTGTAGCCAGGAATATTTCCTAAGCATTGCTGGGTATAGCCCTAAAGAAAAATTAAAAAGGGGAAAGTAACCATATGATAGGGGTCTGAAAATAACCAACTATTAATATAATAGGAAATTGGTCTATGAGATATATTTTTAGATTATCACCAACTTTATGTTCACTGAGTGAACAAAAGTATTCAAAACTGGTTATAGTTGTCAGCATAAGCAGATTGGTAAAGGAAGACAAAATACTACTAAAGGACCTTGACAAATGGTCTAAGAGAAGACCCGAAAGTGAGGGCTCTGCAAGAAAAGGGACGGCAGCTTCCTAGGAGGGAAAGAAAAAATGATGGCATTCAAGAAAATTATTATCTAAAGAGGAAGGGATCTGTGAATATAATAAACTGCGCTCAGGATCAAGGCCCAAAGGCTGAACCTGAGCCCCCCCCTCACCATACAGACACACACAGTTCTTGGGAGTCCCCTGCCACCCCCAAAAAGACTCTCAATGCAAGCCTTCCCTATGATAAAGCAGCTTCACTCCTCAGTAATTACCAGCAATCAATGCAAATAAATATGTATTAACACACGATATGAGATTATTCATAAAAATATAAATGTTTTTATTTTTTTATTATACCACCATGAGATATACAATTACAAAACTGTTTGTGATTAGGTTTCAGTCATACAGTGTTCTAGCACCCATTCCCTACCACCAATGTCCCCTTGGACAGCCTGCCTCTCTCCCAGCCTGCCTCTATGGTAGGCTCTTTTGCCTCTTCTCTCTACCCCACCCCCTTCTCTTACACATTGTGGCTTGCAATACATGCATTTAGAGGTTATCATGTATATCATGTATATCCCTTTGCCTACATTCAATGCTCAGTTCCCCTCTCCCAGCCTACCTCTATGGTAGGCTCTTTTGCCTCTTCTCTCCCACCCCTTCTCTCACACCTTGTAGCTTGCAATACATGCATTTAGAGGTTATCATGTATATCCCTTTGCCTACATTCAATGCTCAGTTCTAGGCTGGCATTACCATTTCCAACATTGATTAGCACACTGTTCCCTTCTCTGTCTTACCTAACCTCTTACTCCAACACAGTTGCAATAGATTCCAACCACTGACAAGTTCTACTGGTACATGATTTGCCTGGCCTTAGATATCATACATTTTTTTAATATACCACAGATGCATGTAGTCATTCTATATCCATTGTAGTCATTCTATATCTATTCTTTTCTTTCTGGCTAATTTCACTCAACATGATACTCTCTTCATGTCCATCCATTTATAGGCAAATTTCATAACTTCGTTTTTTCCTAATAGCTGCATAGTATTCCATTGTGTAGATACCATAGTTTCTTTAGCCAGTCTTCTGTTCTTGGCACTCAGGTTGTTTCCATATTCTGGCTATTGTGGATAGTGCTGCTATGAACATAGACATGCAAATGGTGTTTCTTCTGTGTGTTTGTGGGCTCCCAGGGTATATTCCCAGAAGTGGTATTGCTGGATCAAATGGGATCTCAATTTCTAGTTTTTGGAGGAATGTCCATATTGTTTTCCCAAAAGGCTGTACCAGTTTACATTCCCACCAATGGATGAGAGTCCCTTTCTCCCAGCTTCCACGCCAGCACTAGTTGTTCTTAATCTTTTGAATATGTGCCAGTTTCTGTGATTTGTGATATCTCATTGTTGTTTTAATTGGCATCTCCCTAATGATTAGTGATGATGAGCATTTTTTCATATACCTTTGGCCATTTGAATTTCTTCTTTGAGAAAGTTTCTGTTCATTTCTTCTCCCCATTTTTGATGGGGTTGGCTTTTACTTCTTGTAAAGTTCTACCAGTGCCTTATATTTTTTTCTTTCTTTTTTGGGTTACTTCTGGCCATGCTCAAAGGGTTACTCCTGGATCTACACTCAGGAATTACTCCTGCCAGTGCTCAGGAGATCATATGGGATGCCAGGATTGAACCCAGATTGGCTGTATACAAATGCCTTCCCCACTATAATATCACTTCTTCCTGTTCATAGCTGTTACACATATATCCCCAAGCCAGAAACAGCCTGGTCCCCATGAACAGTCTGCCTTTGCATCAGATCCAGTGGACAGAACCATCTTGTCCTGCCTGCCTGGTCAGCAAAGCCATAACGCCAGCCACCAGCGGCCATGCACGACACCCCTCCTGCATGTCCTGCATGGAACACACCTTGACTTTTTATCCTGAACTTATGTTGGAACAGCTTGGCTACCCTCAACCATGCTATGCTACTTTTTACTCAACCCTCACTCCAGACCTCATCCCCACAGAATATTACAAAGGTAGCATACTCCTCATCCCCACAGAATATTACAAAGTGGTAGCTGTCATAAAACCATAAATTAGTGGGAGGGAGGGAAAAAACATAAATTACATATGGAGTAGCTGGAGGGTCAGTGACACTAAACACCTCCAGGACCAGCATAAGAAGCTAAACAATTAGGCTTGAACATGTACCCTTGTATACATATCTTACTTGCTCTTTTATTCCTACTCTGGAGGAGCCTGTGTTTTCTCTGTACACATACTTCTCTTTCATACCCCCTCACACCTTTCTAAATAAGTTTCTTTTTTGGATGGGATAGGGGTCACAACTGGCGATGCTTAGGGTTCCTCCTGGCTCAGGAACTACTCAGGAACTACTCTTGTCAGTGCTCAAGGGACCATATGGGATTACAGGGATCAAACCCAAGTTGGCCACGTACAAGACAAATGCACCTGCTGTGCTATTGCTCCAGCCCCTCAATAAAAATTATCTTGCCAAAGGAAAGAAAATCCTGAAATTACAATAAAAAAATTAAATTACTCTGGCCTTGAAAAAGATGTGAAAGCTTAAATGGAAACAGTTCTTGGGGAGGGACTTTTGTTTTTATTGACATAGTTTTGTTCCTTGATAAATGTTCCAATTCTTTTCTGTGGGGTCCTTCTAAACTTGACTGTCTCCCTGTGTAGGAATCTCCCTGCCATCCTGGACTGGGTGAAAACTCAGAAGCCTGGAGCAATGGGAGTCAACATCATCACGTCTGACTTTGTGGACCTCGTGGACTTTGCCACCACTGTTATTGAGCTGAATGACCTTCTGCAGGAGAATAGAGCTTTGGCTAAATGCTGATTTATTTTTTTTAACTTCATGTTGAATTTGTTGATCCAGGGTAATGTTTCCCATTAGGATGGGCCCTGGGCAGTAATGGTATAGTAAGAAGAAGAGGGCATTATTTTTTGTCCTTGCTCATGGGCCATATGGATAAAATTACAAGCCTCTTAATTGCATTTTTTTCCCAAATGAGACTTTTATAACACCCAAGTCCAAGGGAAGAAAACATGTCTTATGCAACAAAGATAAGATGATTCCCAGTGGCTTATGATGCAGAATGTAATGTGGTAGAACGGCCTCCAGGTTCTATTGGGGCCTTAGGTGCCCCTTGACTCATATCTCTATTGTCTTCCACAGGAGTCAGTGTATTTGAGCCTATTAGAAGGCTTTAGCCTTTAGCATAAAGGTGATTTGGGTCAAAAGAAAGACTCATCAGAGTTGTAGGCAGCCCCATGGGGTGGTTCCAGCACCAACTGGGATTGCAAAGGGAGGGAAATATTAAGCCCCTGTTCTCTCTAGGGTGTTGAATGTCACTTCATTGTCACTGAGACCCTAAGACTTATTTATCACCAAGGTATTGCAGCCACAAGCTGTCCTTTGCTTAGACAGTTCACCTGATTTCTTTAGCTAACTGATGATTATTATCATCAGTATCAGAAGATGTGGTTCCCAGTTTGTAAACTTGGATTCCTCTCTCTTTCTTTTGGCCCTGCCTTAAAAGAAGCAGATGGGAGGTATTTCCAGAATGGGGCCCCACCAGACATAGACATGCATGTTTGTTGCATGCCAGATTTTTGTTTTTAATTTGAATCTATAGCTTTCCCCCCAAATGGCTGCCAGGTGAGCACCTGCATCATTTTGGCAAAATCCTCTCTGGATGGGATCTTCATGCCAGATGTTAGAACTGCATTTTTATGTTTGCTTAGGACTCGGGTCTGTGTTAATGGAAGATTCTGTCCATGACATCATGGAGAGAGACACAGGATGCATGGGAGAGTGCAATGGGTTGAAGGAAGAAGCTCCAAGTGGGTTTGGAGCCATTCTGTAACCCCTTGAAAACAAGACTACCTCGGGGACATTTAGGATGACATGTGTCATTGAAAATTCCCAGTATGGGAACTTTTCAGATTGTGTCTTGACTGTTCTTTCTGCTGGTTGCTTTTGCCCCCTTGAACACCGTGCATGAGGGCTTTGAAACTCAAGAGGGAATCTTCTTTTTTATTTGAAAAGAGGTAACTAAAGAGCCCTCTTAAGGTTTTGTTTGTTATTTATTTGTTCATTTATTTATAGATTAAGTAACTTCAGTGCTTCTTACCTCAAGAGCACTAACAACGGAACTTTCAGAACTGCTCATACCCTAGGCCAGAGACCTCCATGGCCTTCCTCTTCTTAACAGGACCACGCATCTCAGGGCCAGGAGAGACCTCTGAGTCTGCCGTGTGCCCCAGCTTTCCCCCAGAGATGTGGCAAATAATATTCAAGCATGAGTGTAATCCAGATCTGAGAATTTGGATCAGTCAGTGGACTGTGGCAGAAGATGAAACAGATCGTGGAGAACTCTCAGATCTTGAGTAAGACTCTACAAAGATGGTGGAAAAAGAAGGAACTAAAAAGGGAACTGTGCATGGGAGTGTGAATCCCTTGTAGCGCTTCAGAACCGTCTGTGCATCCCCAGAAAAGTGTCAGCTTCCGGATTCTTCAGGAGGAAAGATAACCCAGTGTCCTGGATGGATGTGCATGTTTAAAAAACTCCTTGGACCACCTGCCAGCAGCTTTCCCTTCCCTTCTTCTACCCTCATCGCTGAATTTTGCGTATTGCCTGCAGAGAGTAATCTTATATGGACTCCTAAGAGCATATGCACCCTGGGCCCCAACTCTAGGTCTTCCAGCCATTTCTTTCTGCAAAGTAATGAAGGACTTGGATCTTTAGCTTCTACACCTTGAGGAGGTCACAACACAAATTCCACTGAAAAAAAAAATCTGATTTTGTTTCTTCTTTTTTCTTACTTTTGAACCCCTTCCCAAAGAGGTTTCTAGAAGCTTATCACTGGATTCAATAAAGGGTTGTCTCTGGAAATCAGTTCTTTAAGTCCTGATAATAAACTCCAGTGATAAGTTCTCAAATCCCTGGCCTACCCTCAGGGTTTTATTTGTGTTGATACAGTTTTCCTTGGGACTTCTTTCTAATTCTTGAGCAGTTTCTAGGGACTAGGTTATTACCTTTCTCTTAGCCCCTTTGTTACTTGGCACAGAGGTAAGAAGGCAAGAGGAGAATTATTCTGCTCTGTTTTATTTATGCCTCGGCTTTGTCCAGGTGCTTGGTGCTATGATGCCAGGTGTGTTGACAAGTATCTGCTCTAGATACGGTGACACCCAAGGGCTGCTGACTGTTCTGTGAAATGTTTACTTGATTTTCTCCTTTGTTTTAAAATATGAAGTTGCACTTCAAGCGGGTGTAACACTAAGTGTACCTCAGTGTTTGTATGATAAAAGATGTTTGGTAGTGTGACTCAGAAGCATGGGAATAGTACCAAGATCATGCACATGAAGTCCTGCTTTTGTGGCAAGTGCAGTGATCAGTCCTTCATGCTCCTTTGGGTTGCCAGCCTGGCTTGCATTTTGAAATTCTGCACAGGAGTCTGGGAGGTAGGAAAGAATTATTTACAATTTTCCCATGATAAAGACCATGTAGAAAATCTCTGTTTCCCCAAAGAATTTTTTGCTTGCCAGATTGTAAAGGATGCATGTGTTCTGCATGTCCTAAAACCAGGCAGAAGAACTCAGTGATGGGTCAAAGGAAAAATAGACTTTTGGTCTGTGACTAGTTCTGCAACTGCCCACAATAAAAACAGCGATCCAACCATATCACTTTTTCTCACAAGTTCTGGGGACCTCTCACATCATATGTGCTTATAATTTATCTCGTGTTCTCTAAAAGGACTGCTTGATTGAACCAAAGAAGACTTCAGTTTTCTAGGATTTGGGGCCATATTTATTCTGGAATGTAGGCTGTTTGTTCATGAGCATCTTGAACTTTGTGCCACCTGATCACATTTGTATGATTTTGTGACAAAGGGGACCAAACCTAGTTCCCCTTAGATTAGAGGGGTTTTAAAGACCGTAACTTGGAGTTTATTAGAAGTACCACTGAATTATTTTCATGGGTACGGAAGGTATTCTTAGGACTGGAGAGAGATGTCAATAGAAATGAATGATAAAAGTTTTGATGGTTAAAACCTAAATTAGTTGCAGATCTAAGAGGACTATGCAAAAATAAATAAAATGATATTCTATATTAGACACTACAATAATTAAATTTATTTTCCTTTTTGCAAAGCCCAGACCCTGGATTTTTTAGAACTGTTATGGCACAGTTTAAGTCCAGGACTTTCTATAAACTAAAAACCAAAAGCACAAGATCTGAGCCCAGGTAATAACAATCCTAATTCATCTTTCATGACTTCATACATTCATCAAAAATTTGTATTTCTATTCAAGAAGACTATGTAGTGGAGCACTCTGGAATTAAATGCAATTTTGTAGGATGCCAGGGTCTTTTATTTCTGTTGTTTTTCTGAAGCTTACCATCAGAAAGTGCTCCCCAAAGAGGCTAGATAAGCTATGGGGGGGGGTAATAGAATAAATACAAAAACAAAATGTTCTCTCTCTCCTAGGAAGCACAAACTCTATCCAAAATCCTGTTTATCTTGCGCATGTACTTCCTGCAACTGGTAAATTTTTGTGATTTTTAAAATTGACTGCACACTTTTACTGCTAAATTCTAGAAATCAGGAAGGGCTAGTAAAAGGGGCTCTGTTCTGCAATCCCTTCCTTTGGCTGAGCAAATTCTCCCAGGCTAAATCTCCCTTGCTTCTTCCTCGACCTGCTGTCTGCTGCTTTAGTGCTCAGCCGTGTGCTGTCTTGGTCCGCCAGCAGCGCCCCCAAAAATATCAGGTGACGTGTGTTTAGGTTTAATGCCTTATACTTCAGGGATGTGTGCCTGTGGTCAGTCTCTCTTCCTCCTGAAGTGCTGCTTGGGCTCTTTTCTCAAAAATAGGATGACAGAACTAGGCCAACAGTGACACCATTAGCGATCCATGTAATGAGTTCCGTAGGACTGAAACCACCTACACATTTGCATGTGAACCCCATTGAAGTGAATCTTCCCAAATATATAATTTTTACTCCAAGAGGAAATGGCTAGAAAGTGATAACATAAGACATCCAAACTGACAGTTGTGTTGTGCCACATAGGCCCTGGCCATCTCTCAGAGTTTAGCATCTCTCCAGCATCTCAGTGCTCTGTCTCAAACTGCTTCCTGGTGTTTGCCACCATAAGGGATTAAACTGGAAACTTTTCCTTCAATTCCAGGTGAGGCTGAAAATCTCTCCTCTGCCCTGAGAGATTGCTGTCTTATTCTTGGAATTCCCTCAGCTGCTACTATTAGTGACATAATACCACCCTATATCTGAATTGTCTGTACCCAGAATGCACAAAAAGTGCTACTGATGTTATAGAAATACTTCCTTTGTAGACACTATGGAAATCGTGTAAGATAAAGTTCTAAACTGTGGTGGATATAGTGTTCTTGTCTATTTTTAATAAAAATTTTCATAGAACTTTTCAGAATCCTTTGTAAGTTACATAGTTCAGATCAATTTCCTTTTTCTCCTGCGATTTCAATTCTATAATATTATCAAACCACCCCATCAATAGTCCATAGGTATTTCGTATCTCTTTCCTTTCCCTCTCAGTCATGGAATACCCCTTTATACTCTTATCTCTTGGCCATCCTTTTTCTTCTATTGATTACTGTCAAAGCGCACTATAAAATGCAGGTATTCAGTTGTGTTCAAATCATTCTTTTTGGGTCTTTTTTGTTTTATTTTTTTATTTTGGTTTGGTTTTGGGGCTACACCCATTGGTACCCTGGACTTACTCCTAGCTTTGCACTTAGGATTTACTCCTGGCAGTGCTTGAGGGAACATACGGATGTTGGGGAATAGATCCTGCTTTTTATTATAGTGCTTTTTAACCCTCTCTCCTCAAATTCTGTCCCCTAGTGCATACATACACACTCCCTCCCAGTGACTGGAACTATCCCTAATTGGAATTCAGAATTTGGGGTCAGTATTTCATTCAAATAGCAGCGCCTTGCTCACAAGCTTTGAGCCCAGTGAGAAGCACAGCACTTTGCAAAATCAAATAGATCTGTAGGAACTTTGTACATTTTCAGTTTCCCTTAGAAGCAGTATGATAAATCTTAAGACATTCTCAATACAGTGGTATCTTGCTGCTATTACCAATTTATAGTCCAGTATTATTAATAAGTATACATACAGACTATGCATTATTTGAATTGTGTGTATGACAACTTCACTAGCAATTAAAAAAATAAGTTTTCAATTCTGATGAAATGTGAATCTGAGAGATGCTCCACTGGATATTGTATTTTGTTCTCTAGGCTTGTTTTGTATTACAAAGCATGTTGTTTGCTGTAAAAAGAAATGATAAAAGATTATACCAATTTTAAGGTTAGTATTACAATTTTGCATATATGCTGCTTGATATAATAAAGTGTATTTTGTGACATAATTATCTTATTCAACACACTCCACTTGACTTTCCCCCACCCTAAGAAATAATTGTTCAAATAGATCTCTCTTTTCTTGCAACTTAAACTGCTTAATTCAACCTAAAATATTGTAAAGACAGATTACCTCATTTTAACTGTGAAAGTGTTCAGAATAATTACATTGATGTCTTCTCTTGTATTTGACTTGAACTGCCTATGTAAGATTAAGACTAATAATAATAAAACATTGGCAAACACTTTGTATGTATACTTTATTATCCCATTTCTAATTTTATTTCAAAAAATTAGATACTAGACATGAATAAAATACCTTAACACACCATGCCTACAATACCAAAATGACTTATTCACAGAACCCAGGTCAGCCGTGTCTGCTAAGCACAGGTGAGAACCTACTAGCATTCAGATTCATCTGACCACCATTTCTCCAGACCTTGCTACTGTGAGTGACTGCCAAGTGCCAGAAATAGCACAATGTCAAGATTGTATGTAAGTACAAAAGTATAGAAGAACAAACTTGCAATTTCTTTGGTGGTGAAGATTACAATATTCATTCCTAATTTCTTTTGTCAGACTGAAATGGCTTTATTTTAGCAACTTTCCTATTTTTTCCATATCTTTTATAAAAATAATTGGTTAAGGCGAATGCCTTACAGCAGAGAACAAATTAATTCCAAATAATAACTCATGCCATGTAGTTGAATGTTAAATAGGTAAGCAGGGATAATTATATGTCTGATCAACTGACCATAACAATTGAACATAGTGGCTAGAATTTTCTGCCTATTGGTTATTGTTTAGTAACACTATCATGCTGTCCTTTGGCTCTGAGAAACACTGCTTTCAGTTATTCCACTGATTAATTAAAATGGTAAGTTAAGTGGTAGTTCTTAAAAGTTCTCATAACAAGAAATAACATTTTATAAGTATGTATTTAGGTTTATTGTGCTGGTTATTATAGATTTTTTACATCTGAAACTAATCATGCTGAATATAAATAATACCTTAATTAAAGAAGCAATTTTATGATGTTGATAAAAGCAAAGTAGATATAACCCTGGTGATATTATGAAGATACTGACTTCCTCGATTTCAAACTTGGTTTTGGGTTGACATATTGCCTCTATGACAATGTAGCTGTTATGTACATCACTTGATCACTTGATGTCCCGTTATTCGCCGGTTTGCTCGAGCAGGCACCAGTATCGTTTCCATTTGTTCCTGTCCTGTGCCACTGTAGACCAATGGCATCTGCTTGCTCCAGGAATACAAAGAGCCTCAAACTGTTCATTCAGGGTCTTGACGAAGTCTGACCATCTTGTAGATGGGCGGCCATGTGATCTTTTGATGTCCCGTGGGATCCAGTCAGTAATGCCTCTAGTCCAGCGGTTGTCTCCAAATTGCATTACATGCCCAGCCCATCTGATTTTTGACACCTTGGCAAATGAGACAGCATCCTTGATTCTCAATCATTGACAGAAGTCAGAACTCCGGATTCCTTCTCTCACTTGAGTGAGGCGTGATATTCCAAGCATAGCTCTTTTGATTCCTCTTTGTGAGACACCGAATAGCATTCTCATCCTGCTTTCATAGGACCCAGGACTCTGAGACGTATGTTAATGCAGGGAGAATAGTGAAGTCGAAGAGATGTGCCTGGAGCCGGAGGTTCTTTATCCTTTTGGCTATTTCTTCAATGCTCTTGAAGGTATTACACGCTGCTCTCTTCCTCCTGCGCAGCTCAGGTGCTAGGTCGTTAGTCATATTGAGTTCTCAACCTAGGTACACATAACCGCTGCATTCAGTCTCAATGGAACTGCTATTCCATTGAGAGAGAATGGAGCATCTGGAACTAGTTCGTTTTTCATGAACATTGTTTTGTTGAGATTCAGCTGTAGACCTACCTTTCCACATTCATGGTCGAAGTCAGCCAGCATTTGTGCCACTTGGCTAATGTTTGGTGTTATTAGAACATTGTTATCTGCGAAGCGGGAGGTGGTGTAGTTGCCGACTAGATAATGTACATTATGTACATATGCACATTATGTACATATGACTTTTAATATATGATTACAAATACATGTATTATAACTAAGTTTAAAACATTCTGTTCATTCTGTTTAGCATAGAAACTAATAATAGCCTGTTCAGAGACACAGGCATGAGTTTCTACCCTAACTCCTTCTTTACTGTGTGATCTTAAATAAACTAACCTTTCAAGTCCTTCTTCTTTTCTTCCTTATGGAGCAATTTAAACCAGGTTTGAAATCACTTGGGTCAGCATATCCCACATGTGAGGGATGGCTTGATCAACATGGAATGCAGAGAACATACTCTGTCTCTTCAATTTTAAAAATGATCCATTTTCTCTTAATCCTTCTGCAAATCTGTTCACTTTGAGCCCAGGGAGAAGCACAGCACTTTGCAAAATCAAATAGATCTATAGGAACTTTGTACATCTTCAATTTTGCATAGAACAAATATGATAAATTTTAAGACATGTTCTCAATACAGTGGTATCTTGCTGCTATTACTAATTTATAGTCCAGTATTAATAAGTATACATACAGACTATATGCATTATTTGAATTATGTTACGACAACTTCACTAGCAATTATAAAATAAGTCTTTTCAATTCTGATGATATGTGAATATGAGAAACTCTGCTTTCAGTCATTCCACTGATTCATTAAAATGGCAAGTGGTAGATCTTAAAAGATCTCATCACAAGAAATAACATTTTTTTTATTATATTAATTATATATTTTATTTTATATTACATATTATTTTTATAATATCAACCAAAGGGGTATTATTAATTTTTAGACTTTAAACTCCCCTCAGAGAGGATGGGAGTTTGTAAGGAAGGGACAGGGGCCAAAGTCTGTGTGCCTCAAATCTTACACAGGATGACCTGGAAAAGCACCAGCAAAACAAGTACTCATCAAATCAGGTGTTTTCACAGCTGGGCTGTGTTTTGGGAAAACATTGGTGGGGAAGGGGACACTAAGTCCATCTCTGTCCAGTAGCATCATGCAATTGAAAAAAAAAAGCCTTAGGCAAGCAGATGGCTTTGATCTGGTGTCTAATAAATAGGAATTACCCTGTGGAGAAAGGCCCAGTGAAGCAGAACTTGCTGAAAAGGGAGACCACTGAAAGCTGCTCTTTGTTTAACCTGAGAACTTCGTTGCTTTTTGGCTTAGAAATTTTCCAGCCTTGGTCCTTGCTGTTTGTTCCACACCCAGTCCCAGGGAGCCTTATGTGTGTGAAGAATAAGAGGATCTAGGGGCAGGGGGAAATCCAGATTGTCTTTTGAGAAAGTTTTACCCACTATTACTAACCCTATGATGTAAAACTAAGTTGCAACCCATCAGAGAGTCCAAAATGGCATGAAGGATGAAAAATTAGAGATATGTGTATGCCACACCATGTAGACTGTTTATAGCTTTTATTGCATTGTTGAATGAATCTATAATCCTGAAATGTTTCATAGTTTGCTGCAGGTTGACTTTAGGTTGACCTCACTACTTTCAGACTAGCGTAAAAATTTTTTAAATGTCTGTGAAAATAAATAGCCACCTAAGTGTTGGTAAAGGAACAAACATGACTCATTTAGGGTAACACTAGAAAAATTACCCTGCATTTGAAAAAAGAATCTAAGGTGCTGAAGCAGTAGTACAGAGGGTAGTGCATTTGCCTTGCATGCAGCCTGTCTGGGTTTGATCCCCTATGAGCCCCTTAGCACCACCAGTGGCAATACCTGAGTACACCACCAGGAAGAATTCCTGAGTGTCTCTGGGTGTGGCCAAACACTCCTCCCAACAACAAAAAAAAAAAAAATTAAAGGAAACTAAAGTTTAGTTGAATTTTTTTTGCTGCATGTGTTCTCTTTAAAGAGCTAACTTTGAATAAAATAAGGTTAAAAAATAAAAAAGCAGATACAGTCAATTCCAAAGATTTTAATACTAGGAAAAGTTGATGGACTCTAGCCAGAGTTGACAGAAGAACCAGAGAAGTTGGGTTCACAGCACCATGGCTGGGCACCATGTGCAGAGCTTGAGTCTTCCCAGAGACAGTGAAGTGTTTAAATGTGTGTCACAGAAGCTAGAGATATTGGCACTGGCAAAGATCAAGAGTAGTAACAGAGACTTCTTCAAATACTCCCAACTTGTTATCAGACAGATTTTAGAATCTAATATCTTTAGATGCCGCTCTGTCTAACGTTCATTGATTTAAAGAAGTCTTTGATTCTGTTGAGACCGAAGCTGTCATCGAAGCCCTTACCAAAAAGGGCATTCAAACCCAATACATAAAGATCCTTTGTGAGCTGTATTACGGATTCACCACCAGGATCTCACCATTCTACAATGGTGATCATTGATGTCAAAAGAGGGGTTCGGCAGGGTGATATCATCTGACCAAACTCTTCAGCACCACCCTCGAGAACTTCATGTGACAATTAGAATGGGAAGGAATGGGAGTGAAGATAGACCATCAGCAACTACACTACCTCTGCTTCGTTGATGACATTGTTCTAATAACACCAAACATTAGCCAAGCGACACAAATGCTGGCTGACTTCGACCGAGAATGTGGAAAGATAGTCTACAGCTGAATCTCAAAAAAACAACGTTCATGAAAAACGAATTAGTTCCAGATGCCCCATTCACTCTCAATAGAACAAACATCTCTGAATGCAGCAGTTATGTGTATCTAGGTCGAGAACTCAACATGATGAATGACCGAAAACCTGAGCTGCACAGGAGGAAGAGAGCAGCATGGAATGCCTTCAAGAGCATGTAAGAAATAGCCAAGAGGACAAAGAACCTCTGGTTCCAGGCACATCTCTTTGACTCCACTGTTCTCCCTGCATTAACGTGCGCCTCAGAGACCTGGACCCTACGAAAGCAGGATGAGAATGCTATTCGGTTCTCCCAAAGAGGAATCGAAAGAGCTATGCTTGGAATATCATGCCTCAGTCAAGGAAGAGAAGGAATCCTGAGTTCCGACTTCCATCGACAATCTAGAGTCAGGGACACCATCTCATTTGCCAAGGTGTCGAAAATCAGATGAGCTAGACACGTAATGCGATTTGGAGACAACCGCTGGACTAGAGCCGTTAATGACTGGATCCCACGGGACATCAAAAGATCACGTGGCCGCCCACCTACATGATGGTCAGACTTCTTCATCAAGACCCTGAATGATCGGTTTGAGGCTCTTTGTATTCCTGGAGCAAGCAGATGCCGTTGGGCTGCACTGGCACATGACAGGATCAAATGGAAATGTTACCGAGTCCGCTCGAGCAAATCAAGGAATAACGGGATATCAAGTGATCTTTAGAGGTAGAAGGCCTCAAAGACAATTTGGCTGGGTTAAAATGTTTCAGAAGAAAAAACTGGAAGCCCAAAGGAGTACACAGGCCTAAGGCAGAGCTGGGGCTAGAATGCAGTCTCAGACCTTCCCAACTTCATTTCCATTTTTTTTTTTCAAACTGCCTCCAAGTGTCTGATATACAGGAGGCACCAATATTCATGAATTGCCAAGGAAGTAGAATGGGCTTCACAAAGAGCATTCCCCTGAGGAATATATCATATATACAATGGGAGCTAATTGAGCTCCCCATCACAGAATTGTTTCAGTGAGTATCTGTTTCTTTTGTTAATTAATTGCCACAAACTCAGTGGCTCACTGAAACAGCCTTTGTGTAGCCTGAGAGTCAGGTCTAAACTGTATCAGAAGCACTGGGTTCCTGCTGAAAACTTAGAGGATAATTCATTTCCTTGTGTTAATCCGTTTCTAAGGGTCACTTTCTTGGTTTGTGATCTTTTCCTCCTCCTCAAAAGTCAGTAGCAATACCACATCTTCAATCTCCCTGCTTTGTTGTGGTCATCAGATGTCTTCTTTGACTGTGACCTCTTATGTAGATGCTGATATATTATAACATAGTGATAATCTAAATAATCTCCTATCTCAAAATCTTTGGTTGATATTGACAAAGTCCTTATACCCTGAAATGTAACATATAGGTTCTGAAAATTAGGACAACTTGGTAGACTTTTAGATTAACATAATGTGTCATGAAAAGTACATTAAGATGGTCTGGCTTCATTTAATTAATTAAGTTAGACCAATGTTTGAGCTTTTATTTCATATTATGAAAGGTCATATATAACACATTAAAAGAAACAAAAGCTGTAAGTTGCAACTTTATGCGTCTACACTGAAAAAGTCCATTTTAAAAACCTGAACATAATTGCTATACTATACTGTCTTAACAGTTAATTTTAAATTAAACCATTCATAAAAGATAAAAATTACTTTAAAATGGTTTTAATTTAATCCACATTCTGTGATCCTCATATCAGAGTTTAAATCCTGTCTCAGAATCCAGTAGCTTCATCACCCTTGCCCCTTTGGGCCGCTTTTCTTTGTCCACAAAATAGATATAAATCTAAAAATTGTTATAAGGATTCGTGATAGTATATACAAAATGCAGAGGATTATAGAAAATTGAATAAATGCCAATCATATATCTGTTCAACAAACTTACAAACTTATGAATAATTCTTACCAGACAGAAAGTCACTAAATATATATATATATGTACACACATATACATTAAATAGGAAATTTAAGGAACCATAGAGATAGTACAGGGGCTAAAGTCCGTGCCCTGCTTGCAACCATCCCTGATTTCAATTCCTGACACCACAAATTTCCCCAAGTATCACCAGACACAACCCTGGAGGCCCCAAGTCCCACTTAGGTGGCTCGGTGATTTCTGGCCAGGCAGGAACTAAGAAATACTATCTCCTCAGGCCCTCACCTGACCTGCTGAACCATTTAATCGAGAATCACTGGGAGAGGCTTCTGAGCCTCCTGAACATCTTTCGAGGCCCCCAAATAAGCATACACACATACTTTCATACATTCATAATAGGAAATTTGGGAACTTGACCTTCAAATTCTCTCCTGAGAGTATTAAAAGAGTGAAACAATAGGGATTTTCTTCTGATAAACATTTGCTACTTCACAGATACAGTTAAATTCAGTAACAAGGTCATTGCTTTTCTGGATCGTCAATAGTTAACAGACTCACATTTTGGCCCCCACACTGATATTAGCACCAGGTCTTTGATATGGTTTGCACAGGACTCTTGGCCTGGTGTGTAATGATTGGCCAGGCCAAACAGCAGAGGCTCCCAGCTGGGGAGCTGAGGGAGCACAGGCTCCCCTCATTCACGTCTGTCAACATACCTGGCTGCAAATTGCTGCCTGTGGTCACTGTCTTCAGGGTCCAAAGGGCACTGAAAAAAGAGTAAATGAGAAGACCTTGATTAGGGAAAATCAAAAATGAGTCAAAGATTTTTTGTCACTGTCCCAAGCTCTTCGACAAGAATTGGAGCAGTCAGGGACATGGATGCTGAGTCAGGAAGGAATCTGAGAAAAGAATCGAGATTGAAAAACAGCGATCAAGGTAGGTGGTTATCTGTGTGGCCACAGACTTCCTCTTTATGATCATAAGTAGACCCTTGCACATCCTTGTGACCGTAGCATATCTAGTGATGATCTAAGTCACATAGTTGTGCTCATATAGCTAGAAAATTGATCACTTTTCCATCAGCCTGTTCAGGAAAGCAGATTGTGTTTTTCTTCCATTTTATGTAATTTCTCTCTTTGAAAATTTTTTGTGGTTCTATGCCTTTCAAATGTCTGGAAATGTATTTGCTTGTTTGGTTTTATCCTTCACTGTATGCAGTCATTTTTGCAATTTATTGAAATTCCTCTATCAACCACATCTTCATAAACATTGTTTTATTCCAGATATTTTGCTTGTTTGTGTGAATTCTGTCTTCTTTCACGTTAAATCAGTTGGTGTGCTTTACATATAATTCTGAGGAACATGCCATCTGCAAAGAGCTTTCAACTTCAAATGATAGAATCTTCAGGAAGTTTGTGTATGTCTCTACTTTGGAACTTAGAGAGTTAAAAATTTTAAGTTTGCTGGAGCAGAATCAAGCGTATTTACCTAAGCTTATCACTAGCCAGCCAAGTCAATCATTTACTAGATGCAAAGCTGTTTCCTACTTTTGAGAAAAACCACTTTGAAAGCTCTTGTTACTAAGACTATACAATAAACACAAGATCCTAAAAAAACAGCCTTCTCCCATGACCAGAGTACATTTTTTTTGAATCCCATGCAGGGAAGTAAACACTACAATGTCCGGTCCAACTCGGTAATAACCAAATATGAACAGAACTAGACATGAACAATACTGGTCCCATGCAAAGCATAAGAACTTGTGGGTTTTGGTGGCCTAATAGGAAGAATACAGTGTGGGGAAGGGGGTATGGAGGCAGGGAGGGAGTGGGAGGAGACAGGCCAGAGAAGTTAGTGATTCTTGAAATGGTTCAAATCTACACATTATGGATTTTTTAAGCTGCCTCAGGGTCTCATCCAGGGACATTTAGGGGTCACCACAGCTTCTCTGGGAAGAACTTGGAGGGTCATATGGTACCAAAGACCATACTCAGGGCCTCTAACATATTTTTGCCACATTTTTAGCCCTTTGGAAATTTGGAATATTTTTAATGCACATAATCAACTCACCTTTTAGGTCTGAACATAATTTTTCCAAATTGCAGAAATATTATCATAATGTTCCCACATATACTTGTCCTTGCTCTTATTATTTCTGGAAGCCTGATGACATGAAGGATCTGTTTTTTTTAACTCCCTTTTAAAAGAGGTTGGACTGTGTATTAAGAAGGGCAAAATCTGACACTATGGCAATCATTTATGGAATGGAAGCAAATCCCCTTTGGTCAAGTCACTAAGGCTCCAAGCAGATCACTGCAGAGTGTGGTTAAAATACAGCCCCGCATGTGTGACTGGGTAAGAATGTGGCTTTGTAGCTTCCCAGACATGTGGTGAATTATGGGAAACTGTAATTTTCTGTTTAGACAATAAACTCTTTAAAATGCGTCTAGCCAGTTTCTGACAGTGTTTGTAGATAGAGTAATAGAGGTGGGTTTGAAAATGAAGGAGGGTATCAGTGCTTTCAAACATTCATCAGATTCACTCACAGTACCAGGCTGTTTTAGGAGCAGACATGCTATAGACCTTATCTATCTGTGCAGCCTGTGACCACAGACCAGACATGCTGGTGGTCCCTTAGAGTATAGCTAGTCTTTCTTGACATTTGTGTTTACTGAATGTTAGGTAGGAGAAAATTATCCTTGGAGATTGACTAGACTAGATAAGCAACACTGTTTCTTTTCTATATTAGAACTCAGAGTTAATTAATTTCCTTAGGTGCCCACAGTAAGTTAAAAGCTGAGTCACAATACTAATCAACTATCCCTCATTTCTAGTTCATAGTTTTTATCCATCAGATTATCAAGTTAAACACATGCAGTATATAAATTGAGGGGCAAGGGCTGTCACTGAGGAAAGCAAAACTAACCTAGGTAGTCAGAGGTTCTCCACAGCCTCTTGGTAATACTCTGCCCAAGACCATTTTGGTGCCACTAACACTGCCTGGAATAAACCTTGTTTGAGAGAAAGGAAAAGGAAAAACCAGAAGGAAGCAAAGCCAAGTGTCCCAGCTTTCTGGAGTGATCTGTCACTGGAATTCTGTCTTCTTAGTTCTCTATATCTAAGTAAATCCAGAAAATTCCCAGCCTGTATCTTCCCCCTTTCTGTTCCAGAGGCCCATTTCATGAACTGCAACCAAAATGCAACATCTAAACTATTTCCAGGGAAAGATATGGTACCATCCCAATTCTTTAGGGGATTCAAAAATTTGTTTTCTCACATAATCTTATCTATTCATTCATCTGAATCCAAGGGAAACAAACATGGCTCTATCACATCAAGACTCCCATTATACCTGCAGTCCAGGAGGACTCTTGTTAACTTGGAATCCAAAGGACTCTTGGAATCACTTAGGCAGTAAATGATTTATGTGCAGCAGTAATTCTTCCTTAGCTCTCCACCCCACCTAGCCCCCCACCACATCCTGTTTCACTTTTGTTCTGATAGGTCCTAAAAATTCCATTAGCTATCTGGCAGAAATTCCAAAGCAGCCACAGTTCCTAAGCTTCTACAGGACCAAGATAAAGAGATGTCATGGTGAAATGTGGTTGGCGAAAAGTCTTTAAACAAAGAGTTTCTTCTTTTTGCTGAAACATCTCATACATACCTAAGAGTGTGATAGCACAGACATTGCAAATAAGGATTGCCTCACCAAGCCCACTAAGTACTTGTTTCAAATACCTCTGACCTTGTATGAACCTTCCTCCCATGCTCTTTTTTGTTAGCTAAAACATTAGGATAAAGAGAAAAAAATTGAAATTGTAATCTAAGGACTCATGAACATTTCACCTTTACCCAGGTTTATTATGGCCAGGAAATGAACTGCCTTCTTTTTATCTACCTTTCCCCACATTTAATACCTGTAACAAACATACAATTTACCTAAGTCACAGATCTAGTAAAATGAGGTAAAATTTAAATTAAGATCAACTTGCTTCCAAAGTCCATTTGGCCAGTCTTTAGTGTTCTGCTCTGGGGATAAAAAGTACTCAACATTATCCACACTTCTGGGACGCCGCCGGAAGCGGAGTTCCCTTCTACCTCTGAAGCTGGCGGGGAATGGATGAAAACTAAGGAATCCGATGCAGTTTTAAAAAGGGCTTTACTATCACAAATAAAGGTTCCGATATACAATCCAAGAGCAGGGAAAACCTCTGGACTCTGGGGTTCCCAGCTAGGCCCCAGCCAGGTGTAGGCCAAGATGACTGCCACCACGTGTTGAGGCCCAACAGAGAGTGGAGAGGACAGAGAAGCAAAATGCCAAGGGAAGCCAAAATGGCAAAAGGGGGAAGAGAGCTTCTTTCTTCTTGCAGCTTATTTTATAGCTAGAAATCCGCCCAAACTCCCCAGCCCCGCCCATTCTGGGCTGGGCTATCTAGAGATGAAAACAGGAAAACAGCTCTATAGAAATGTAGCAACTTCAGGAGGCCTTCTGGCTTTTTACAAGAACTCAGAGTTCATTCAAAGCCTCCTAGCAGAGCTGGGAGGAGCTATAAGCTAAATGTAACGTCCCCTGGCAGGGAGGGTCAAATACCCTCAGGTAATTTCTCCCAGAACCTCACCTAATGTCTTGAGACAAGATCTGCTTGGAAATGCCTTTATAGGGTAGAGAAGGGGGTTTCTGAGATGGCATGCCTCTGTACCAAAGACTATACTAATGCCAGTTAAATATTTCTCCAAGCCTTCACAAGAGTCTCGTCTACGTCACGGCAGTTTTGTATTTTAGTTGCCTTTGAGTTATCAGGGAGCCATGCTTGCTTGCTTGGAGGTAAACAGCATTTCTCTCTGGTCTAATTAATTAGAGATCCAATGTGGCCAGGCAAATATGCTGGTAAAATCTAGCTAGTCCCACGATGATTGTGGTAGCATGAGAAAATACTTATACCAGCCAGTACAGAATACCTGGTCAGATAAACTGCCACATTTAAACTACCCCCTATCTACAAAGTGATCTGCAGGAGGCAATCCAGGGCAGATGCAGAGGCTTTTAGAGGAGTCCTGCAATACACAATGTTTATATCTTTCATGTAAAAGAACAGAGAGTCCTTTCTAAATTATTTGCGTAGATTTTCAGAGTATGTATATATGAACCTGACATAGGTGATCTTGAAAAGTCAGTATCACAGTAATGCTTCTCCTCTCCAGGAAATGAACCACCAAGCACACATGTACATGCACAAGCACATGCAACACACACGCACGCGCACAAACACACACACACACAATCGCTCACAAGCCAGCATTTTCTCTCTGAAACTTTTTAATTAGTTTGCAATCATTTCTGTTTGTTTTATTTCAATGCAATGTAGAAACGTGGTTTTCATTTATCATACTGGTATGTCTTAAAGTTTATTTGTATAATCAAATTTCTGTCTTTAAGAAAGATAAATATAGGGGCCAAAGTGATGACACAGCATGTAGGGCACTTGTTTTCCATGTGGTCTCACCAGGATTTGATCCCAGCATCCCATATGTTTTCCCCATCCTCAAGCCACTAGGAGTGATTCCTGAGTGCAGAGCCAGGAATAACTGTCAGATATGGCCCATAAAACAACAGATTTTTGTTTTTTTATTTTAAATTTTTTATTATGTTTAAATAATTTTAATAGAAATAGAACTGTGTTAAAACTTTATGGTTTTATTTAATCATCATAACACTCCCATTAGAAAGGTATTTTTTTCAGACCCCAACTTTTCATATAAGGTAAAAAGAGGCTCAATAAAGGTGGGTTCCCTACTCAGCATCCTCAGCTAACAAGCTCCTTATATCTTAGAACTTCAAATCCTTGTTCTTTTTTCTAATACACAACAGTCTCCTGGATTCCAAGACTTGCAGAATGTGACATACAAGCTATTTTCAGGCATTAAAATTGCCAAATGACTACACAGTCTGTTCTTGGGCCACAAAGAAAGACCCACTAAACTATTTATTGCTTTGTTTGGGGCTGAGATTCTATCAGATCAGTGTGGTAATGTAATTACTCTAATTAGATTTCTATTTAATAATAAAAAGTCACCAATTGTTACTTATTAAAATATGCTTTAAAGCTAAAAGATTTTCAAATCTATGTTCCCATCAGCAAAATTAATTATCAAAGGAATTCTTAATAGCAGAAAAGTAAGAATCCACATTCCTCTACTCCAGTGTAATGAATCCTATGGGATAAAATACATGTGGACAAGTTATAATCCTATGGTGTCTCTTGATACAAACAAATCCTCTTTTGGTTTTAACTAGATGTATACTTTATGGGGTAAATATTACCAAATAATAGAAAACAAAGAAGTATGCTTACTGATTGGTAGTCTACCATGGGGTAGCCCGATCTCTTTAGAAATCAACTAAAATTATAGAATATCTACTCACTGAATTACAAGTCATCTTAAGATGTTCTGAGGAACTGGGGAGATCTATATCTACTGTGCATCAGGAAGGAACTGTGGTCTTATTCCTTAATACTTCTCTGGGAATAATCCTTGACTGACTGTCCACCTGAATCTTCATTCCTTTGTGAGTTTTGTCATTTGTGTCCTTGCCTTGGGGTTAACATGCATCTTCATTGCAGCTTTTGTCTTCATTTCTGTACCCCCAGAGGCCCTAAGAATCTTGTTCAGAGGAACCGATAAGCTTTGTATAAAAAGCAAAGAGAAAAAAAACTCTGCTCCTACCTCACCAGAGCTTGAAAACCATTCCTCTCCTCCCTGCATTTTCAAGGTCATAGTTCCCAAAGGTCACCAAATGTTGCCAATTCAACTGGGTGCTGAAAGGGTCCTTAGGGGCAAAATGAAAATGAGATTGTTTTCACATAAGACCTTTCTTATGTAACGGAACAGATTCAGTTTAAATTTTCTGTCTCACTATGCACCCAAGTAACTCCCATGAAGCTAGGATTTTTCTTTTTCCTGAGTCAAAACAATATCAAAAATAATTCCTGCAGACATCTCTAACTAGGTTATATATTCATTATTGGTCTACTGTTTTCAAAGATTCATTTTCTTAAGCCTTATATGGTCTATTATTTAGTTGAAACTCATGTATTCTGGTGTATTGATGACTTTCATGGTTGGGGTGGGTCACTATCACTATCTTCTTGCTAGAGCGGGCACCAGTAATATCTCCATATGTCTATGTCATCTATTTGCTAGAGCAGGCACCAGTGGTATCTCCATATGTCCTGTCTCATGCTAGTAGAACCCAAAGGCATCCGCTTGCTCCAGGATCATAAAGAGCCTCAAACCATTATATTAGGTTATGGGAATGACCTAATATAAATGTTACTGGTATTTGGCATATCAAATACAACACGAGCAGCTTGCCAGGCTTGCCGCGGGTGGCATACTCTTGTAGTCACCTCGAAATAAGGTGGGTGGGAGTGAACTTTTTCTGGTGATCTCATCAGTTTTACAAGGTAAAAATACTCAGAAAGTGTGGCTATAGCATGAACAGATTGTGAGAAGAGAAAACCCAGAGGTCTATCAGAAATGCTGTGGTTAATAAATGGGCAGCGACCTCTCTGACAAATGAAAAACTGTAGCTCAATCTGCTTCTACCAATTTGGGGGGGAAGATATGACCTCCTGTGCAAACATAGGTGTTGTAGAAACGTTAGCTCTGCTTTGTAGCCACAAATCTTAAATACAGGTAAGAGTCATTTTTTGGATTTCTTAAAACTCGATCATTTTGCATTAAAATTCATCTCATTTTGATTCTATTTGCAAAATGGAAATGCCTCTGATAAGAGGTAGATATAAAAATGCAAGTATATGAAAAATGTCCAGTATCACAAAGAGCATAAAACATAGATCGATATAGACACTGAGCCCTGACTCCACCATTCATTGCTGTTTTGTGAATCTGTCAGTTTGCAAATCTGTCAGTGACTCCATTTCAAATATGCATCATCTCTATACTCATTGTCACTACAAATACTTATTATTCTTTCCCAGAAACTGTTTAGAAACTGTCTTGAACCAAGACTAAATAAATTTTTTTCAACTTATTAATTGAATGAAAACACACCTTTTAGACTCTTCTGTGCATTGTTTAATCTTATCTGACAATGATAAATTTTCAATAATTTGTTGTTGGTACAAACTGGTATTGACAAATTTAGTTAAGAAAGTGATTTTTTTAAAATCGACTTTGGAATTGCCAGGAGGTGGTTTGGAAGATGGGAGGGTGGGTAATAGGGATGGACAAAGTAGAAATATTAACCCATGATGTGGGGAGGGATCTGAGGGAATAGTGCCTGAGGCATAGTGTTCTACCCTCTTGCTACAGCATGCCACAACTGATAAGAAAGTGGTTGTGTTGATTTTGTGCCTCCTACATACTAACCACACAATACTGAGAAATTTGTTTCACTTTCTTGGGCTCAATTTTCTCTTTCTCAAAATAAGGACAAAGAAATGGGAGACAAATCCCCTGCTCATGGATTGGTAGAATTAACATTGTCAAAATGGCAATATCCCCCCAGAAATTGATCATACACTCCTGAAATTTGTATGGAACAATAAGCCCCCACTGAATAGATAAAGCAATACTTGGGGGAAAAGAAGATGGGAGGCATTAACTTCCCCAACTTCAAATTGTACTACAAAGCAGTAGTAATTAAAACAGCATGGTATTGGAATAAAGACAGACCTGTAGACCAAAGGAATAGGGTTGAATATCTTGACACACATGCTCAAACATATGATCATTTAATCTTCAATAAAGAAGCAAAAAATAGTGGAGGAAGGTAATCCTCTTCAACAAGTGGTGCTGGGAAAAATGGGCAGCCACACGTAAAATAAATGAACTCACGTCATGCACAAACGTCACATCTAAATGGATTGAAGAGCTCAACATCAGACCTGAATCCATAAGGTACATCAAAGAAAACAGGAAAAATCCTCTAGCACATTGAAACTATAAATGCATCTTCAAAGATGAAACACCACTGACAAAGCAAGTGGAAAAGTGGAAGCAAAGATAAACAAATGGGGCTACCTGAAACTAAAAAAGCTTTTGCATGTCAAAATAAAAATGGTGACCAAGATACAAAGACAGACCAAAAATTAAGAAACAATATTTACCCAATACCCATATGATATAGTGGTTAATATCCAAGATATATAAGACACTGGAAGAACTTTACAAGAGAAAACATCCAACCCCATCAAAACATGGGAAAACAAATGAATAGAAACTTCCTCAAAGAAGAAATTCAAGGCATATGAAAAATGCTCTTCACTTATTATTGATACAAATCAAAACAACAATGAGATATCATCTCATACCACAGAGAATGGCAAACATCCAAAAGAACAAAAACAACCAGTGTTGGCACAGATATAGGGGAGAAAGGAGCTCTCATCCATTGTTGGTAGGAATGTCAACTGGTCCAACCTCTTTGGAAAACACTATGGACATTCCTCCCAAAACTAGAAATTGAGCTCCCATTTTCTCAGCAATATCACTCCTGGGAATATAGCAATGGGTTATGTTTTTGCATAGCCCAAAAAACACATAACAGAAACACCATCTGCACTTCTATGTTCATAGCAGCTGTATTCACAATAGCCAGGACCTGGAAATAACATGAATGTCTGAGAATACTGGTTAAAGAAACAATGGTACATCTACACAGTGGGATACTATGCAGCTGTTAGAAAAAACGAAGTTATGTAATTTGCCTACATATGGGTGGACATGGAGATTATCATGATGATGGAAATGAGTCAGAATGAAAAGAATAGATACAGAATGACTGCATTCATTTGTGGGTATTAAAAAAATATATATGAGACTAATATCCAAGACCAGGCAAAACAGGGTCCAGGAGGACTTGTCAAGGGTTAAAATCTACTGTAAGTGTTGGGGAGGGGGCAGAAGTTAGGTAAGATAGAGAGAAGTGGTTAGTTTGCCAATAATAGTTGGAAATGGTAATGATAGATTAGAACTGAATATTTAAAGTAGATAAAGAGATATGCATGATAACCCCTTAGTGTATGCATTGCAAGTCACAATGCACAAAAGAAGAGAGAAGGAAGAAAAGTGCCTGCCATAGTGGCAGGCGGGGTAGGGGAGGGAAACTGGAATATTGGTGTCGGGATATTAGTTGGTGCAGGGACGGGTGCTGGAACATTGTATGACTGAAACTCAATCATGAACAGCTTTGTAATTGTCTATCTCATGGTGATATAATTAAAAAAATTTTTAATACAAAGAAATAGAAGCACTTTTCATTAGTCTAAGCTCAGCAGTGTTGGGAAGGGAGAATCAAGTATTTTAAGATTTCCCCTAGTTTTAACATTGTCTTTTATCGGGAAAAATAAATGGAAATTTCTCTTAAAGTTCCTCAGAGAGAGTACAGGGTGTATGATACTTACTTTTTGTGGTTGACTGATTCGAATCTCTGCCACTACGTATGGTCCCTTGAGTCCCACCAGGACTAATCCCTGAGCCAGGAGTAAGCTCTGAGCACCACTGGGTATGATCTCTCAAAATTCAGCCCCCAAAAAATTTGAAAAGAGAAAGTTCTCATGGAGAGAAAAAAAATAAAAAAACAAGCAATGGCTTTTATCTCTCTGAAGTAATTATTCCTCTCTCATAAAAACAAGTTGAATGAACTGGAAGAATAAAAACTTCTAAAGATATCTCAGGTATGTAAGCCTGAAGTTGTTTGGAGTAGGCGAATTTGGGCAGGGATCTTTATGAGATAAGCAACCCACCTAGCTGGGGTGACAAGGGAACCATACCTGAGTTCTCTTATTAGCTGCAGCCCTGACACTGACGTTTAGCTTTGGCATACATGTGTGCATTAACTTAAGATCCAATGAGCGGGTGGTCTGGACTGCTACCCTTTTTCAAAATAAACAGAAGCTTTAGAGGTGATGTGGCTTGCCCAAGGTTACATAAATATGGAAGTGGGTCAGATGAAGGTGTGTTTGGTGAGGGGGTTACATTATACGCAAAAGGCAGAAGAGAGAGGTTCAGACTTCAGCCTCCTCTGAGTTCACAAAACAATGATCTTTGTGACCAATGGTCTTAAGTTTTCTTTGGATCGAGAGTCCATGCAGTCCTCCTGCCCCACCCGGAGTTACCTCAGCAGCCCTGCCCAGGGTTACTCACACAGATTGTTGCTAGTTGGTTGCCTGTGCTCATGTCCCTTCTTGTAAGCTTCATGAAAGGCCATTTGTAATCAAGAGGAGGCACAGGGAAGAATGCATCAAAGATCTTCCCTGAGGCCCTGAACTGAAAGGTCAGTTTTCTTTGGAATTACTGATTTCCTTCTTATGTTCGTTCTACAGAATTGAACGTCACCAGGAATGCTGGCAGAATTTTGACCTTCCACCTGAAACTTGACATATTTTGTTTTTCACTTCTAGGTTTATTTCACTCTTTTCTGCTCTATTTTTTTCACATAAAAAGGAAAGAATAATACTTGCTCACTGTGATATTGAATGAGAGTAAGCAGCCTAGGGCGGTATAGTTCAAAGGGACCTACTAAATGCACCAAGTACCAACGCTTGAATACAGGCTTTAATAGACTAATGAGGCTTACTTCACTGTCCCAGCAGTCCTCAGAGAACTGTAAGGTCCTCAAGAAAGAACTACAGTGATAGCAGAAAACCTCTGATTCAATGGAAAACACTGAAAAACAGTCTCAATAGCTCTGAGCTGAATGCTATTGAGACCTAAAGCCACAGCTGCCTATTTTTGCCATTTTTTTAAAGGCCACAGAGGTAAAGACAACATAACTAGCCTTAAGATTATTTGGTGATTTTATAGGTTTGAGAGGTCTCAATGAATTCAGTAAGAATAGACCAGGTCCCTTGAAGGTTCCCACTGCAGACTTTCATTGTCCACTGTAAATATCTCAGATATTTTCTTCTCAACTTTGACTTTCTCTACTACTTCACTTCTTAAATATTTTATTGAGAGATACAGATAATAAATATAATGAAAAATGTTGAGTTTATACTGTCTATCATATTGCTATACTGATTTTTAGAAGCTACAAAAGCAACTATTATCCAACAATGTCACACTTGATTTGTCTACCAAATATATTTAATTAAGGCTTATGACTCCACTCTATGTTACCTCTTAATGAGGTCAGAAAACCTAAAGAGTCCATAGTTCCAATAATTATTATCAATGTTAAAATTAGCTCAAATACAGACATCAATAAACTCCTGAATCTAACAAAGCAGGCAAAAAGCTAAAATACAGGACAACAAACACATCATCTACTGCTAATGAGTAAGATACCAAGTGAGTACCAACATGGATTCTTTATTTTTAATTTTTTTAAATATTTTATTATACCACTGTGAGATATACAATTACAAAGATGTTCATGTTTGAGTTTCGGTCATACAGTGTTCCAGCACCCATCCCTCCACAGTGCACATTTCCTACCACCAATGTCCCCGATTCCTTTAGCCTGCCTCTATGGCAGGTTCTTGATCTCTCTCTCTCTCTCTCTCTCTCTCTCTCTCTCTCTCTCTCTCTCTCTCTCTCTCTCCTTCTCTTTACACATTGTGGATTCAAGCATGGATTCTTAAAGTGAGTACACCATTACTTCTTGAAATGAACTTAATTCTAATATTAAGCTGCATCTCTTGCACCACCAATTTTCTGGACAGAAAATACATCATTTCAGACGCCATAATAAATTCTGTTCTCAATTTCAAGGAGTCATCTAGATGCTTCTATATCTGCCAAGTCCTCACTCAACACATTGATAGTTGAGTTCAATCAATGTGTTGAGTGAGGGATTTGGAGTTCATAGGTATTCCATCTGTGCCCAACAGTCTGCTAAAAATAAAGGTAAGAAGAGCTTATCCAAAGGATGGAGAGACAGTACAGTGGATAGGGTTGTTAGTGTTGCAATTTCCAGCATCCAATAGAGTGCCCAGGAGTAAGCCCAGAGAGCAAAGTCAGGAGTAGCCCTGAGCATAGCTGGGTATAGCACCCAAACAAAAAGTAACTTGATCACTTGATCACTTGAATCCCGTTATTCATCGATTTGCTCGAGCGGGCGCCAGTAACATTTCCATTGGACCCTATCACGTGCCAATGTAGCCCAATGGCATCTGGTTGATTCAGGAATATTAAGAACCTCAAACTGTTCCTTCAGGGTCTTTACAAGGAAGTCTGACCATCTTGTAAACAAAAAGTAAGCAAACAAAAAATAAGGTCTTATCCAACAGAGGTTTTCCAGAAAAACACAGGGAATTTTCTTGACAATCCTATTTTCATTGCCTACTAAAGAAAGAGGTAGTATTTTTGAGCAGAGGTCATAAAACTTCAGGTATTTGAGAGTGTTTTATTATAATTGTACTATAATTAAAATAATTTCCTGGGCAGGAGTGATAGTATAGAAGGTAATCCTTTACCTTTCTCATGTCCTATCCAGGTCCGATCCTCAGCATCTTATACAGTTCCCTGAGCACCTCCAGGAGTAATTCCTGAGTGCAGAGCCAGGAGTGACCTCTGAGTAATACTAATTAAATGCGAACCAAAAAAAATGGTGTAGCAAAAAAAAAGAACTAAAAATGTTCCAGTGTGTGTGTGTTTGTGTGCGTGTGTGTGTGTGTGCTCGCATGTGTGCAAAGCATGGAAATAATTTTAATGTGATCAATTTTTCAGAAAAATCATCTTTTGTTTAAACTATTCCTGGGTGTGGGTTTTACAAAATATTTGCCTAATTTCTGGAATTAATTAGCCAACATCTGTTCAACACAGAGACCTTAAAGACTTCTATTGATAGAATGTCCTTTTCTCTAAAATACACATTTTGATCATTTTTAGAAAAGGCAAAAAATTTTACAGGAACCTTTGGCATGTAAAGTATTTTTTGAGGTGTCTAAATGAATCTCAGAGACAGTTAATTTTACTGAACATCAGATGTCTTCAAGTAATTCTTGGAATGTTAAATTTTATATCCCCTTGCCTTTTCACTAATTTTACATGATTTTAGAAGTTTAACCAATAAAATTCAAGTAAACCAATCAATAGGTGCCTGATCTGAGCATTATTTGGTGATATGGTCTTTTGTTAACCCAATTATCAATATTTCCCCCTAAATATGCAGACTTGGTCTCTGATGATCATGCTCTGTGATAGTCTGGTCCCCTAAAGGGATTCTCTGAAGTTTAACATCTTTCCTCCTCTGTTTTATTTTGATAGGCAATGTTGGGCCTGGGAGTGTTTAGTGGCTACTCCTTACTCTGTGTTTAGAAGTCATCCCACATCGTGGTCAGGGTACCATTTGGTGCCAGAATTGAACAGGGTTTGGCATCATGCAAGGCAAGGTGTACTATATGGTACACTGCATGGTAGTACCCTGCACTACTTCTCCAGCCTCCAGCATCTTCCTCTTTAGGAAGGTCTGATAGCATGTACCTTCAATTGAGATAGCTATTATTTTCCACATGCCTTTATATTAAAAGCTATTTATTCCCCTTAATCAAGGCCAAAGCAGCATATTGGAATGAATACTTTGCTTTGGCATAACATATATTTCATAAAAGACATTTATATTGTGCCCAATGTTTTTTATTATAAGCAACAGAATATGAAAATGTAGTCTAACAGGTTATCTCAGTTCTGATTCCATAATTGTTCTGCTCTACTGGTTATTGCCAGTTATTAAATTTCTAAGTATTTCAGAGTACTATATATATATACATAAGTGAGTAGCAGAACTCCCCAATATTTCATAGCAGAGATTAACCAATAAAGAATTCAACCCAACTTAAATAAATCTACAAGGGCAGCAACAACTGAGCATATGATACAGGAAAGTTCTAATTCGGAAGTTCAAATTGGCTAATTAGGAAGACTCACAGAAGAATTGAGGTCCAGTGGTGTTTCAAAGAAAAGAGAATTGGGATTTGTGTTTTCACTTCAAGAATTCAAACTTGTAAAAGAAATCTGATCTCTTATGAATTTGGGGTTGAATGGAGGTAGGGTCTTTGAGCAGTGAATGTTCAAGGGGAACATGTCCCCGAATGTCCCCGAGTACCACTTCAGGGGATACTTGGACAACATTATTGATATTAACTGCTAAGACTTAGGGTCACCCCTAAGGAAGTGATTGTATAAACATTAAATGTTAGGGATCAGACTCAGCTAAGGGGCTGAGTACATGCACAAGAGTACATACAAGCTGTGCACCTATGATTACTGAGTTATATCTCAAGCATCTCTTTTAGGATTCTTTTAGGGGGGTGAAAAGAGGATTTGGGTTACACTGCTACACTGGATTTATTTCTCACTATGTTGTCAGGGATCACTTTTGGAAGTATTCAAGGACCATAAGCCAAGGATCAAACTGGACCACCTGTATGTAAGGCAAACACCTTGACCTCTGTATTATCTCTCTAGACCTAAGATGTTTTTTTCAATACCAAGATGGCTTTTTCACTACCAAGGAGAAAATATAAGAGTTTTAGAGGCATTTGTAGTAGGTGTGGCTAAGGAAATTTTAATTCCACTGAAGACAGAAAGTAAGAGGAGGGTTCAAATGGATTCTTCTAATTAACAGGCAAGAAAGGTGAGAACTAAAATCCCTTCCATCTCCCCAAATCAGAACCTGTATATAATTCATACCTATGAACATAGCTATTAATTTAAACTCATTCTCTGTAACCAGGTCTCACATGACCTCCCAAGCCATGGGTATCCTTGATCGGTGGATAGTCTTGTTATAAGCCTTATCTCTACTCACTTATGACTTGAATTTCATTTATTCTGGTCCCAATGTTAATGAAAAATTAAGAACAAACAATAGAACACAGGAGAGATGAAAGTGAGATTCTTTAATGTCAGTAGCTGGAATCCATTAGGAAGCTTAAGGTCAAAGGATAAGATCATCTCTCCAACACCATCCCAACTCAATTTAGCTTAATACTGCATATTTTATGCAGGATAAAAGCCAGAAGGGTTGCTGAATAGCATTTGACCTAGCCTGCTTTAAAATCCTTTTAAAGTTGGCTTAGATAAATATTTTCTATGTGAATGAGTGAAAAGTTTTGCTATCTTAAATAATTCATCCATTCGCCTAATATTGTCAGATTATTTATTTTAGAAACTCAGATCATAAATTAGACTAATGAACCAACTTTTATGTTGGTTTTATTCTTTCATCCACTAAAAGAAAGAAGAGTTCATAGAATAGATTTGACTTCAGAAATAAACTATTATTTAGAAATACTATAGACAAAGGTCCGCCCCACCCTGGTTTCTTCCTCATCCGCGGTTGCTGGTGAGACTCGCCGGGGGGCGGTTCCTGCTCTCCCTGGCCCGCGTTCTGGGCGTCGGGGGCTGGTGGGTCTGTGGCCCCCCCGCAGCCTCAACCAGGCGCCCCCCCTCAGGGTGCCGCCTTTTCCACATCGGACTTCCTCTCTTCAGAACTCCACCAGCGCCAGCCCTGCTGCTGGCGCGCGGCGTGGGTTTATGTTTATTTGGAGGTGTTTAAAATGCCTGCGGCAGCTAGAAGCTGTTGTTTTTTGATGCAAAGCTATATTGGTTTTGTATAATGGTTTGGCTCTTATGTTTGTAGCGCGTCCCTGCTCTACGGCTGGAGGACATCGGTCGCCAGTGGATGGAAGATGTGTCGTGTGTAGACAAAGGTAAAAATAAGAACATCACATCAAGAATGAACATAGCGAGGCTACGGGATTGGGGTGTTGGGCGTGGTGTCCTTTTTTGTCGGGCGGTGTGCGGGGCTGGGCTGGAGGTGCGCGGTGCGGGAGCGGGGGGGGGGTGGGTTTTGGGGGGGGGCGTGCCTTGGGGGTTGGCGCCGGGGTCGCTTGTGGTCGGCGGGGGTGCCTTATGTCAGTCGGGGAGTTGGGGGGGAGTTAAGAGGGAAGAAATGGCCGGGGGGGGTGGGGGGGGGGGGAGGGGTGGGGACGTTGGTGGTGGGAGTGGGTTGGGGAGGGGTGCGTGTTGGCCTGGGAGGCTGCATCTTTCAATTAAAAAAAGGTGGGAATGACGTGGGATCGGGTGGTGAGAGGGGAAGTGTGTTTGTCTATTCCAGTCTGCTGGCTTGATTAGGAAAGATATTGGTCTCGAGTGTTTCCTGTGTAGAGAAGGAAAGAGAGAGAGAGAAGAGATAAAGTTGCAGAGGGGGCGGGGGGGGGGGGGGGGTGGGGACTTGGTGTTGGGAGTGGGCCTGGTGGGGGGGGTGCTGGAACTATGTGATGGACACATCGAATGTATATCTGGCGGTGTATATTAAAAAGAATGAACATAGCAATAAATAACAAACAAAATACTTACAAATTCAATCCCAACTAAAGACAATATACTCAAGTCAAAAGTTGGGCAGACAATGACATCAATTTATAATCAAAAGAATATAAATTCCCTTTACTTTCATATGCAGTGATAAAATGTGAATTACTACTAGCTTAGAAAATAATATAAAAAATGTGGAGGCCACTCTCAGGGCAATGCTCTTGGACCAATTCCGGCAACTGGAGATTAAGCCTGAAGTACCCAAATGCAGAGCTTACCCTCCGGTTCCCTGAGACATTTCCCTGTACCTTTAAAAACCCCTTTAATGTTAACTTTTGCTTATAATAACACTTCAAAACACTCATTTTTAGGTAACAATAAAATAATACAGTAAAATTTTCTCAATTTTTTCTTTTTGAGGGGCTGGAGATTGGCCACACCCAGGGTGTGTTGGGCTTACTCCTGGCACTATGGGGCCAGGGGGTCATATGGAGTACCAGGAATCCAACCCATGGCAGCCACATGCAAGGCAAGCATGCTACCTGATGTGCTATTGCTCCAGCCCCAGAGTATGATAACGTTTTCTTGAATACACAGATACTTATCTATGTTTTGCTTTAGTGGTAAATTTTGAAAATAACTTAGTAGAATATGAAATGAAATAAACATGTAAACACACACAGATGGCTATGCAGATATTCAAAATAATGAGATTCATCTAGAAACAGTGGTTAAGAGTTTGAATTGTCACCAAAGATCTGCATTTGTATTGTATTTCTTCCGTATATTGACTCTTGACTATTTAATTTTTATTTTGTTTTTTTTGAGTGACACACAGATGTGTTCATGGGCTACCCCTAGCAGTACTGAAGGAAACATGCCCTGCTAGGAATAGAATCTGGGGCTCTGAGCATACTGTCCAGGCCTTTGTGTCAAATGCCCATAACTTTAACTTTCATTGACTTGTAATTGGTTTACAATATAATGGAATTTAAGGGTTTTAGCTTCACAAATATTTTTACTATTGTCACTCCCTTAACCGAAGTTCCTCTGCCATCTTATTTCCAAAAAGATCCCTTTTTCATCCCACCCTCCCCTTTCCTCTTTCCATCCAATAATTAATAACATTTTCACCAAGTACAGAAATTAGTTTTGTTTTTTTTCTTGGTTTGTTTCCTTGAGAAATTATGAGTGAAAACATCAGTAGTCATCTTCCATTTCCCAATTTTACTTAATAAAAAGCACTCAAGTTCTATCTATTTTGCCTAAAAGTAACCTTTTTAGTTCATCTCTTACTATGTCAGAATAGTATTCCACAATTAGATAGATAGATAGATAAGATAAAGAAAGAAAAGAAAGAAAGAAAGATAGAAAGAAAGAAAGACAGAAAGACAGAAAGACAGAAAGACAGAAAGACAGAAAGACAGACAGATAGATAGATAGATAGATAGATAGAAAGATAGATAGATAGATAGATAGATAGATAGATAGATAGATAGATAGATAGATAGATAGATAGATGAGATAGATGATAGATAGCTTTTTTGCAAGGCCTTTAGATTCATTCCAGTTTTTGACAGTTATGAACATAGGTGTGTAAATATCCTTTTGAATTATTGTTTTCATATCCTTTAGGTAAATAGTTCAGAGTGCTATTGTAGGCCATATGGAATTTTATTTCATTTCTTACATTTTTTTTTGTTTATTTATTTTTTGCTTTTTGGGTCACACCTGGTGATGCTCAGGGATTACTCCTAGCTCTGCACTCAGGAATCACACCTGGCAGTCCTCAGGGGATCATATGGGATGCCGGGATAGAATCCAGGTCAGCGATCATACAAGGCAAATGCTACCCCCAATGCTATCACTCAGGCCCTAGAATTTTATTTTTTTAAGGGATCTCCTTACCACTTTCTCTACAATACTAATTAGATGGTCTCCCACATTGTACAAGAATTCATTTTCTCCACATTTTTTCCAATATTTGTTTTCGATCTTTTTGATAAAAACCATTATACTGTTAAGAGGTGTTAGTCCTTTGTGGTTTTGATTTGCATATTCCTAATAAGTGATATTGGTCATTTTTTATGTTTTGGTGGGTTACTCCTTTGAACTGTCTATTGGAGACTTTTGTGTTATTTTTTGTTGGTTTGCTCTTTGTTATTTAATTGAATGATCTTAATCAGTTGTATCACTTGTTCATCAATTTGCTTGAGCGGGCACCAGTAACATCTCCATACGTCCTGTTGCGTGCTAGTGTAGACCGAGGACATCTGCTCATTCCAGGAACAAGAAGAGCCTCACACATTCATCTTCAGGTCATGGGAATGAGGTCTATAATTGTTGCTTTTTTCGGCATATCAAATATGACACGGGTAGCTTGCCAGGCTCTGCCAGGCGGGTGGTATACTCTCTTTAGTTGGCTCTCATCTCGCATTTACTGATGAACCACAATGGGGAAAGATCAGCTTTTCTCTTGGGTGGAACTCTGACAAATTGTGGAGTCCAGATGTTGAAAATGACTGCCCTCATGGTGTGGGGGGTTCCTCTGGCTTCTTGCAAGGCTCTATTTTATATTAGCCACTGTGGTAGGTATGATGTGCTAATATCCTCTCCCAGCTGCCATATTTCCTTTTTGTTTCTGTGCTCATTTCTTTTGTTGTGTAAAGCTTATTAACTTGATGTAGCTCTATTTGTTTAAGACAGATTTTGTTTCCCATGCCATTGGTATTAAATTTCCAAATTCATTTCTGATGAGCCCATAGAATTAAAATATCACCTATTTTCATATATATTTATGCTTTTGTATTTAATATTTAAGTCTTTGAGTTAATTTTTGTATGCAGGGATAAATACTAATGAAGTTCTTTCCTTTGTTCTGTCTTTTCTTTTTTTATTTTATTTACTCATTTTTGCATGCAGCAGTGCTATTTTCCAGAACCATTTACTGGAGGAGCTTCCTTTATTGTATACTTTTGACTCCTTTGTAATGGATTCAATGTCCATTAACACGTGAATTTATTTCTGGAAAAATTATTACAACGATCTGTGACTATTTTTTCTTTTATTAAATTTTTATTATCCACCTGGATATACAATTCAGAGTTCAATTGGTGCTCAGTGTGTACTTTTGTTCCAATATTAAAAACACTGTTTTTAGTTATCATTGCTTTGAATTATAGTTTAAAAGTTAGGGACAATGATCCCTTCAGTTTTCTTCTTTGACCTCAGAATTTTTCTGATTGTTCAGAGTCTTTTTTTGCTATATATAAAAATTTTAATTGCTTGTTCTATTTTTTTAAATACCACTAGTGGGTTGAAAAGAAAATATATAGGTTTAGGGTACTTATTTTTCAGGTGGCTGACTCTGATTTGATCTCCGATACCACATATGGTTACTTGTGTACCACCAGGAAAGAATCTTTGAACAAATAGCCAATAGTAAGCCTAGAATAACACCAGGTGTTTCCCAAACCTCCAGCTGCACCCCCAAATATCACTGGTATATGTTATTAGGAATTGCATTGATGCTATAGATTCCTTTAGGCAAGATTGTTAGCTTGATAATGTTTATTCTCCTCATCTGTGAGCAAGGGATATTTTTTCATTGCTTTATATTTTTATTTCATTTAGTAATATGTTACAGGTTCCATTGTATAAACTGCCTACCCCTTTTACTGAGTAGAGTTTTTCTCTTTTTCTGATGCAATTATACATGGAATTGTTTTCTTGATTTTCTATCCCTTGCATATAAACATATACCAGATTTATGAGTGTTAATTTTATGTCCCTCTCACTTTAATAACTTAATAGAGCCTTGCAAGAAGCCAGAGGAACCCGCACACTATGAGGGTCGCCATTTTCACAACTGGACTCCACAGCTCATCAGAGCTCCACCCAAGAGAAAAATCCATTTCTCTCCCCTTTGTGGTTCATCAGCAAATGCACAATATGAAAGCCAACTACTGAGAGTATAACACCCGCATGGCAGAGCCTGGCAAGCTACCCATGTCGTATTTGATATACCAAAAAGCCAGTAACAATCATAAACCTCATTCCCATGACCTGAAGGAATGGTTTGTGGTTTGAAGCTCTTCATGTTCTGGAGTGAGCAGAGGCCCTTGGGCTACACTAGCACGACAAGACATATGGAGATGTTACTGGTGCCCACTCGAGCAAATCGATGAACAACGGGAAGACAAGTGATACAAGTAATTTCTAATATTTTAATTTTATCTATTTATTTAGCTTTTTGGTGCATGCCTGGCAATGCTCAGGGGTTACTCCTGGCTGTCGCTCAGGAATTACTCCTGGAGGTGCTCAGGGAATCATATGGGACATGGGACTCCAAGGATTGAACGTAAGTTGGCCACGCACCAGGCAAACGCCCTACCTGCTGTACTATTGCTCGTGCCCATCTTATCGTTATTTCTAATAGAATCCTCAGAATTTTCTATGTATATTATCAAGGTAGAAGAGAAAGGGTCACAGTTCTCCAGCACAATGGAGATGGATGTAGGCAGAAACTGGCAGAAGCTGCATCTGAGATTTGAAGCACGTTCAATGGCAACATGGATTAGAATCAGTTAAGGATGGCAAACTGGTAATGAGAGTTCACATAAACTTCTCTGGCTCTTGCAACGTATTCTTTGTGTTAAAAACACTACCTACTGCAACCCACAGAAAATAAGTAATCTGAACACCAAACACTGGTGCTCTAAACACTTATGCCTTGTCTAGAAAATCATATATCTAAACGTAGGTGCCTCAGAAACTGCACAGAAAAAATTAAGCAATAATCAAGCAGACGTCAGAGGCAAGGTGATGGTGGCATAGTAGCAGGCGCCAGGGCTGACAGAGAGGCTTCTCTCAGCACTCTGAACAGCTGATGGGTCACAAATTTTCTCCATGAGTGAACACGGCAGCCCGTGGATGTGCTTGCTCAGGAGAGGCGCCATTAGAGGCAACCGGTTTATGTTGCCAGAAAGCACTGGCCTGGAAGTGAGAGGCGAGGATGGCACAATGTGACCTCCAGCTAGTGGGACCCAAAGCTCTCCTCGCTATGGGTGGTAGCAGTTTTATTTTATTTTTTAATTTTTATTATACCACCGTGAGACATACAATTACAAAGGTGTTCATAATTGGTTCTTGGTAATACAGTATTCCAGCACCCATCCCTCCACCAGTGCCCCATTTCCACCACCAATGTACCCCACCCCCTCCCACCCACCCCCAGGCTGACTCAATAGCAGGTAGTCCCATTTCCTCTCTTTCTCTCTCTGTCTCTCTCTCTCTGTCTCTGCATCTCTCTTCCTCTTCTTTTACATTGTGTAAACATCTGCCCTGCAGATATTTAGAGTTTATCACTTAAGTCTCTTTGTGTATATTCAATGGTGAGTTTGTAAATTTCATAATTTCGTCTTTTCTGACAGCTGCATAGTATTCCATAGTGTAGATGTACCACAGTTTCTTTAGCCAGTCCTCTGTTCTCGGGTATTTAGGTTGTTCCAGATTCTAGCTATTGTGAATAGCGCAGAGATGAATAAAGAAGTACAGATAGTGTTTCTGCTAGGTGTTTTTCAGTCTCTCGGGTATATTCCCAGGAGTGCTATTGCTGGATCAAATGGGAGCTCAGTATCTAGTTTTCGGAGGAAAGCCCATATTGTTTTCCAAAAGGGCTGGACCAGTCGGCACTCCCCCCCCACCAACAGTGGATGAGAGTTGGTAGCAGTTTTAATGCATCTCAATTGGACTCTTGGGGCCCAACTCACCACCGCAGAAAGCAACTCACTAACACACCCACCATCCCAGAAAGTAGGTGTTGAGGTCCTGGAGCTGAGGGGGTTCCAGGTTCCCACTGTGGGGCAGCCCCACCCCCCCATTTCCTCCCTAGACCACTCCAGGCTGCGTGCAGTACACTATGGAGGGACACTCCCTGAGCACCAACTGCCTGGAAACCGTGATGAGGCAAGTGCCCCTTGCCAGGCTCTGCTGGAGCAGTGACTGCAGCCCACCCAGAGTACACAAGTTCCAAAACGCAGCAGCCCAGCTCTGGTCCTGGTCACTGATGGGGCCTGACTGGGCCTGTTGAGGCCATCCTACTCTACCCATGGGTCACAGTACCACCAGTAGGTCAGTCTGGACCAGTGGTGCAAGTGCACCAGCAATCTGAGGGCACCCTCAGGCTCCTGATACTCCAAAATTGTGGCTGTGCCTATGGCCAGACTCAGGACCAAGTTTCCCAAGAAGCTAAACTGCCAAAAGTTAGTTATGTTAGGAGTCACATCCCAAAACCGCCTCCACCTCAACCATATAAGCTCACTTATCAGTTTTGCTTCAGAGTATCATTATCACTGTCTTCCCGTTCATCATCGTTGCTCGGCGGGCCCGTCTCTCCTTGTCCTGTCTCTGCGGGGGCAGGGCACCTGCTGCTCTAGGAACATAAAGAGCCTCAACCATTCCATCGGTCATGGGATGAGGTCTAACTGTTTGGTTTTGGCTTCTCGACGGTACTTGCCCGTGCTCGAGACCCATAAATATTGAAGGAGATCAGAAACTGCAGTTAAGAAGCTCTTTCACCAACCACAATCAGACTCATAACTAAATCTTGAGATTTAGTTATTTATTTAGTTATTTATTTAGTTATTTACCTCAGACCCCGACCACAGTTGAGGTATCTGGGTACTCCAGAGGGGGGGCAACTGAGTCCTAAATCTGCCCAATGAGGGCCCACACAACTGAAAACCTCCGCACTCCACAATCACCCCTATACTCCCAGGCGACTCCACTGCTTGCGATGAGCTTCCTCCACAAAGCAATCTGTTGAAAACCTCAAGTATGTGAGATTTGTGACTGAAATCTCCAGGCTTTTATGGTGTCAGAGATTGGTTACTTCGCTCCGTCGCACTGCACTTCCAGAAGTTGTGGCAGTCACTCACACACCAAAAAATTCACCCAGTTAAATATTCATACTCCAGCTGTACTTCATTAAAAATTTCAGACTTCCTGGGTGTTGCCACAACACTGATAAATCAGGAGTAGCACACCAGAATGGATGGGATGTACTGCAGAAGGCATCCAATCCAATGAAGAAAGCTTAAACTCTAGCATCTTAGTAATCTCCTATACAACAGCTTAATATCTCCATGGTGATACACAATCTTCACAACTTTCTTCTGAGGACACATGTTTTGATCATTCTTGTAGAAAATTATAACAAGCAATATAAATAAATTATTGATGCCTTGCTATGGGAGCAGGTTTAAGGTGGAAAAATTGGAGATAATGGTGGGGGAAGGCGCAGTGGTGGTGGGATTGGTAATGGTATATTGACAGTCTGTAACAAATAGCCCTGAATAAACTTGTAACCACAGTGTTTATATAAGGTGTAGTGGGAAAATAAAATTAAAAAAAATTTAATGTGAAAGCAAGGGCCAGAGAGATAGTACAGTGGGTAGGGTGTTTACCTTGCATGCAGTCAACCCAGATTTGATCCATGGAATCTCAATGGTCTCCCCGAGTACCACCAGGAGTAACTCTTGAGTGCAAAGACTTGAGTATCCCCTAAGCATCATAGGGTATGGATCCCAAACCCAAACAAACAAAAAGGTTGTAGGTGGGGAGCGGGATAGGGTATCTACTTGCATATGGCCACTACTCAGGTCTAAATCTCAGCATAGCATAGGGTTCCCTGAAAAAGAAAGTAATGATTAAACAATAGAATTCCAGTGTTCCAATGTCACAGAGTTAGGTTTCAAAGACCTCATGCCCATCAATCCTAATTAAAAAAGGAAAATATAGGCACACGTGATAATTTTTTAAATGCCCAAACATAAGGATTTTCAGAAAGGGAAAAAAAGTAATCTATAAAAAATGCAAATTAGACCAAGTTTTAACATTTCAGTTGATCACTATATGATGTTAGGAGATGTTAGAGAAATGCCTAAAAATGTCTGTGGACACATATTTTAGTTTATCAGTTTATTTTGAGTTGGGGCCACACCCAGTGGTTCTCAGGGCTTTATCTTGTCTCTTCCTTAGGTGTTTTCTCTTGGTGAGGCACAGGGGACCATATGTGGTACCAGGGATAGAACAAAGTTAGTTAAATGCATGGCAAGAGTCCTACCCTCTGTACTATCTCTTCAGTGCAGATCCATATATTAAATATACCTAGACAAACTTTAAATCAAAATTTGGAACAAAATTTAGGCACATCCCAAATATTAACTTTTATTCTTAAGTTTATAAACAAGGAGAAACCCTAGTTCACTAATGAACTTCCTGCAGGAATGCAAAATGATGATAAATAATCATTTTAATACTGAATGATTATTAAATGTAGAATAGCAGATATATAATAACAAATTTTCTAATTTTTGTAAATTATTTAGAATAGTTGTTGGAGATATTCAGGTATAAAAACATATATAATAGAGAAGTATGTGAATATGTGCTGATTGTAATAAGGGAAGTCAAATATGAAAATAAGATATGATAATTGAAATTTGTGAAATACAGTATCTCTTCCAAATAAGCTTTTTATTAATGAGATTTAAAGGACAATCGACTCAAGATCAAAGTGGTTAAAGAAATTGTGGCATATATCCACAATGAAATACTACTCAGCTATAAAAAAGAAAAATTAAAATGATACAATTTGTCACTGCATGAAATTGGAGGGTATCATACTAAGTGAAGGCAGCCAGAAGGAGAGAGATGCAGAATGATAGCTCATGTATGGGATCTAAATACACAGTAAAGGGCTGAAGAGGTGGCACACTAGTTAGGACTTTTACCTTGCACAGAGTCTACCAGGGTTCTAGGACTTTATCCCTCTTATGCTAGTCCCCACAGAAGTCCTTCCAGGAGTGAACCCTAAGTGCAGAGCCAGGAGTAAACCTTGAGCACCTGAGTATGGCCCAAAAATGAAAAGAAAAGAAAAGAAGAGAAGAGAAGAGAAGAGAAGAGAAGAGAAGAGAAGAGAAGAGAAGAGAAGAAAGAGAAGAGAAGAGAAGAGAAGAGAAGAGAAGAGAAGAGAAGAGAACTGAAGAGAAGAGAAGAGAAGAGAAGTGAAGAGAAGAGAAGAGAAGAGAAGAAAAGAGAAGAGAAGAGAAGAGAAGAGAAGAGAAGAGAA
>JAJIBD010001087.1:0-20949 GCA_021461705.1 Cryptotis parvus | reverse complement strand
TTACCTCCAAATTACCATAAATATTCTACCCACCCCTCTGAGAGAGCCCCACAAAGTAATGAGAATATAGCGCCCACATGGCAGAGCCTGGCAAGCTGTCCGATGTGTGTTCAATATGCCAAATCCAGTAACAGAAATGTTTATTTTCCTGACCCTGAAAGAGCCCTTAATATGGGAGTAGTAAGGAAGGCAAACAAGCAGTGCCTGATAAAATTCCATGGCCAACCTAGGCTGCCAAAACGAAGAAGGACTAAAATGACTGTCTGTACTTTCAATGCACGTACGCTGGCATCGGAGCATATATTGAGGATCTGATGCTGCAAGCAAGAAAGATCAAGTACGACATCATTGGTCTGACTGAGACAAGGAGGCGCCAGTTTCATCATGCTGTATTTGACACTGGAGAAAAATTGTTCCTTGGAACATGCGACAAAAAAGAGGCGTCGGTGGCATTGGTGTCCTTGTCAACACGAACATGGCCGTAAACAATGATTCATTTGAATGCCTAACAAACCGAATAGGACAATTACACTTGAAGAGATGTGGCCCAGTGCCAACAATTTCTATCTTCATTGTCTACGCACCAACATCCACATACAAAAGAAGATGAAATTGAGAAATTCTACATGGAATTGGAGTTCTATAAAAAAGATCACACCTTCTACAAGATCATAGTCGGTGATTTTAATGCCAAGATAGGACCAAGAAGATCAGCTGAAGAACTCCACATCGGGACCCATGGCCTAGAATGGAACAAACAGGGTGAGAGACTATCTGATTTCATCATATCCACCAAGACCATTCATGGGAACTCACAGTTCCAGAAAGCTGAAGCGAAACGTTGGACATGGGAATCTCCTGGCGGACAGTTCCACAATGAAATTGACCACATCATCTTCAATCGACGGTTTTGTCTGACCGATGTTGCTGTCGTCCCCAAATTCCAAAACAGGATCGGACCACCGTCTCCTTCGTGCAAAATTCTACTTCCCGCAACGGGGAGAAAAGGCTGCAAAGTTTAAGAAGAGAACTCCCAGAATGACCACCAACTGGGAACTCTTTGGCACCATTGCAGCAACATGGGAAGATACCATCATTGACGACATCGATGAAGAATACAACCAACTGGTTCAGCACCTCCATGATTGTGCGAAGAATGCCGTGAGAGAGAAAGACATAAAAGGACGCTTGTCTTCAGAAACTCTTGAGCTTATTCGCCAACGTGGCAAGGCACGAGCCTCAGGAGACCAAATGCTAACATCCAAGCTTGCTAAACGGTGCAGAGAAGCGATAAAAGAAGACCTCAAAGACAGAAGAGCAGAAATACTGGAAGATGCAGCAGAAGCTGGGAAAAACATTCGCACTGCCCACCTGTCCTTCGCCAACTATAAGATCAAGATGACTGCCCTCCAACCCCTGATGGATCTCTCATATCTTCCAGAAAGGCAATGGAGAAGATTATCCAGGACTTCTACTCAAATCTCTTTGATAGCCACATCCACCTGCCCACGTACCAAATTCCACAGGATGGATATGTCATTCACAACATTCTCCCTTCTGAAATCCGACATGCCATCTCGCCAGTAAAGAAGGGAACAGCACCAGGCCCAGACAAAGTCAGACCTGAACACCTGAAGAATCTGCCATCGGTACTCATCAATACACTAGCTCGGCTCTTCACACGCTACCTGTCCGAATGCAAGGTGCCCTCCCAATGGAAAACCAGCAGGACAGTTCTACTGTTCAAGAAGGGAGACATTCACGACATCGGCAACTATCGCCCATCTGCCTGTTGTCCGTCATCTACAAGCTGTTTACACGAGTCATCCTGAACAGGATTAGCAGAACACTAGATGAAGGACAACCATGTGAGCAAGCAGGCTTCCGGAAAGGATTCAGCACAATTGACCATATCCACACAGTAACCAAGCTCATCGAGGTTTGTAGGGAGTACAAGATGCCGCTCTGTCTCACGTTCATTGATTTACAGAAAGCCTTTGATTCTGTGGAGACTGAAGCAGTCATCGAAGGCCTAGCCAAACAGGGTGTTCAAACCCAATACATCAAGATCCTTCGTGAGCTGTATTACGGATTCACCACCAGGATCTCACCATTCTACAAAGAAGTGATCATTAATGTGAAAAGAGGGGTTCAACAGGGTGATACCATTTCACCAAAACTCTTCAGTGCCACCCTCGAGAACATCATGCAACAATTAGAATGGGAAGGAATGGGAATGAAGATAGATGGTTGGCAACTACACCACCTCCGCTTCGCTGATGACATCATTCTAATAACACTAAACATTAGCCAAGCGGCACAAATGCTGGCTGACTTCGACAGAGAATGTGGAAAGATAGGTCTACAGCTGAATCTAAAGAAAACAATGTTCATGAAGAATGAACTAGTTCCTGAGGCCCCATTCACTCTCAATGGAGCAAAGATCTCTGAATGCAGCAGTTATGTGTACCTAGGTCAAGAAGTCAATATCATGAACAACCTAAAACCTGAGCTGCGCAGGAGGAAGAGAGCAGCCTGGAATGCCTTCAAAGGTATCGAAGAAATAGCTAAAAGGACAAAGAACCTCTGGCTCCAGGCACATCTCTTTGACTCCACCGTTCTCCCTGCATTAACATACACCTCAGGGCCCTACGAAAGCAGGATGAGAATGCTATTCGGGTCTCCCAGAGAGGAATCGAAAGAGCTATGCTTGGAATATCAAGCCTCACTCAAGTGAGAGAAGGAATCCGGAGTTCTGACCTCCGTCGCTATTCCAGAATCAGGGATGCTGTCTCGTTTGCCAAGGCATCGAATATCAGATGGGCTGGACATGTAATGCGATTTGGAAACAACCGTTGGACTAGCGCCGTTACCGACTGGATCCCACAGGATGTCAAAATATCACATGGCCGCCCACCTACAAGATGTTCTGACTTCCTTGTCAAGACCCTGAAGGAACAGTTTGAGGCTCTTCATATTCCTGAATCAAGCAGATGCCATTGGGCTACACTGGCACGTGATAGAGTCCAATGGAAATGTTACTGGCGCCTGCTCGAGCAAATCGATGAATAACGGGATTCAAGTGATCAAATGATCAAGATCATTTGAGTCATCCTGAACAGGATTGGCAGAACATTAGATGAAGGACAGCCGACAACCATGCGAGCAAGCTGGTTTCTGAAAGGGATTCAGCACAATTGACCATATCCACATGGTAACCAAGTTCATTGAGGTTTCTAGGGAGTTCAAGATGCCGCTCTGTGTAACATTCATTGATTTAAAGAAAGCCTTTGATTCTGTTGAGACCGAAGCAGATATCGAAGCCCTAGCCAAACAGAACCCAATACTTCAAGATCCTTCATGAGCTGTATTACAGATTCACCACCAGGATCTCACCGTTCTACAAGGAAGTGATCATTGATGTCAAAAGAGGTGTTCGCCAGGGTGATTTAATTTCACCAAAACTCTTCAGCACCACCCTTCAGAACATCATGCAACAATTAGAATGGAAAGGAATGGGAGTGAAGATAGATGGTCAGCAACTACACCATCTCCGCTTTGCTGATGTCATCATTCTAATAACACCAAACATTAGCCTAGCAGCACAAATGCTGGCTGACTTCCACCGAGAATGTGGAAAGATAGGTCTAAAGCTGAATCTCAGGCAAAAATGAACCAGTTCCAGAGGCCCCATTCACTCTCAATGGAACAAACATCTCTGAATGCAGCAGTTATGTGTACCTAGGTCGAGAAGTCAAAATGATGAACGACCTAATACCTGAGCTGCGCAGGAGGAAGAGAGAGTCATGGAATGCCTTCAAGCACATTGAAGAAATAACTAAAAGGACAAAGAACCTCTGGCTTCAGGCACATCTCTTTGACTCCACCATACTCCCTGCATTAGCATACATCTCAGAGACCTGGGCCCTACGAAAGTAGGATGAGAATGCTATTCGGGTCTCCCAAAAGAGGAATCGAAAGAGCTATGCTTGGAATATCATGCCTCACTCAAGTGAAAGAAGGGATCCTGAGTTCCAACCTCCATTGCTGTCTTGTTTGCCAAGGCATCAAAAAATCAGGTGGGCTGGACATGTAATAAAATTTGGAGACAACCGCTGGACTAGAGCAGTTACAGACTGGATCCCATGGTATGTCAAAGATCACATGGCCACCCACCTACAAGATGGTCAGACTTCTTCCGTCAAGACCCTGAATGAACGGTTTGAGGCTCTTCATATTCCTGAAGCAAGCAGATGCCATTGGGCTACACTGGCACGTGATAGGGTCAAACGGAAATGTTACTGGCACCCGCTTGAGGAAATCGATGAACAAGGGGATATCATGTGATCAACGATCAAGTGTCAGGATACTCAACTCTATTCCATAGGTCCACAGGTCTGTTTTTATTCCAATACCATTTTGTTTTAATTACCACTGCTTTGTAGTAGAGTTTGAAGTTGGGTGATGCTTCCCATCTTCTTTTTCCCAAGGATTGCTTTAGCTATACATTTTGAAATTATTAATGCTTCAAATAAATCTCAACGTATAAAGTTAAATATAAGGTAGATTTCCCCCATATATGCCACTTTAGCTACTTCTATAGATACTAGAAATATCCCAACAACCAGCAGGTTAGGAGGGAAAAGATCTAAAGCACAGATTGTGTGCAAATATATTTCTACTGAATAATGTGCTAATGTGCTTATCCCTTCTGACCCATAGGTCTTTGATTTAGGCCTTTGAAGTATCAGTAGGAAACATACTCCATTGCAAAGACAGATGGTGGTGTTAAAAATCATGTGGTGATTTTAAGATACCCCGAACAGAGGTCCTGAGAGATGAACCAAAGACTGGAGTACAGGTTTTGTATGTAGGAACCCCAGGCTCAATTCCCAGCCCAACACCACCCTCTGAACAATGTTGGGTAAGGTTTCCCCACAAAGATAACTCATAGTGAGAATAACTCATAGTGAGTAAAGTTGGTGTGTCAATTTCTTTAGGTTTCTGTAATGCATGATCATAAGCTTGGTGGTTTAAAAATGGAATTTGGGAGTCGAATTCAAGAGCCCAAGGTACAGGAAGGAACACACTGCTCCTAAGGAAGTATCCTCCTGGCCTCTTCTTGCTTCTGGTGGTGCTCCAAGCATTTCTTTGAATCTGACTAGTAATTGTTCTCTTCTACTCTCTTCATAAGGCCAATTTCCACCTGTTTTTCTCCCCCGTCATCTTCTTTTTTTATTTTTTGACTACCACCAGCTGTGCCCAGGGACTACTCCCTGATGGCCCCTGGGAGACCGAAGGAAGTGTCGGATATCAAAACCTATGCAAGGCAAGCATCTTACCTGCTGTTCCCATCTCTCGTGTCCCTTATTAAATCTCATAAGAACACTTGCCATTGGATTTAGGACTTCCTAAATAATTCGGATCTGCAGATATCTTTTTTTCCAAATAGGCTCACAATCATGAGATTCAGACATTTGTTACATGAATGTATATTTTTAGGGGATAGGATAAGTGTTGAATTCAATACAACCAGAGAGGCCAAAAACAACCGTTAAAGCTAGAAATCAAAGAGCAACTGAAGCCTTATTATCCATTTCTAACAGTACTACTTCCCCTTAGTTGGATGTCCCCACTGATTTTAAGCTCTGCCCTTAGCTCTGGTTTCTCAATAGGATCTAGTTTTGACCTAATACCTGGGATCACTAGCCCTTGTTAAGTTCCATGACTGACTTATACTCATTCTTCAGTCATCCCAATGCCACCCTCCCTGCTTAGTATAGGCTCGCTCATTCACTATCCAGTCCTGTTACCAATAGAACACACCCAGATTATTTCAGTCAACAAAGTCATTTCAAATGGACTAGACCCAGTGACCTCCCAAGAGGCTTCCAAATGGACTGGGTGGAGCAAGAACTCTGATGATTTCTACCCAGAAAATGTGCTTATATAAATAACTCCAGGATTAATGTCACACTGTATTCGTCCATAGTGATAGAATTGAGTGAGAGTATCCTTATGGTATCTTTTCTTTTTCTAAATTGTGTTAGTTGGTCACATCTGGTGGTCTCAAGGTCTACTTCCGGCTTGGACATTGGAGGAGCGGGAGGAGATTGCTCAGGAGAAGATGCAATTTCAAGCAAGGGCTCCAGATTGCACAGCATGTGCTCCAGCCCTCTGAGCTGTCTCTTGGCCCCTTTAATAAGTTCCTCATATCCTGAAGTTCTTTCACCCCAAAATACTGGTTCAAAGTTCTTGGGACTTATATTATGCTATAAAAATTGGATTTCAGGGCCAGAGGAGAATACAAGAAGTAAGATATTTTGCCTTGCACGACATCAACCCTGGTTCGAATTATCCCTCAGCACCACCAGGGTCTTTCCTAACCATAAAGTCCTGAGTACAGCTGAGCTTGACTCAAGCTCCTGCCCCTGCCAAAAAAAAAAAAAAAAAACCTGGATTTTTTTGTTCAGTTCAGTTGGCAGAAAAATCACCAAGAGGATTCCTGGCCACTACTTGGGGGATATCCCATCACAACCAAAAAAGATTTGCATCTTAGTTTAGTTATGGGTTGAGATGAACTTGTGTTTCTTCTAATTCTGCATTTCACTTTTGTTGTGTATCTTTTGCTGTCACAGTGACGGTGTTGTTTCTCTTTCTTCAAAATGAACTAACTTACAATTTTCTGTTTGAAAATAAATTTCATCATACTTTACTCCCTGTTTTCTAGGTCATTTGTTTTTCTAAATGACTCAGGGTCTAGCTGTAAATTTTTTCAGTGACTCAAAGGGTGATGCATTGTAATTTTCCTTAAAGGTGAAAAAATTAAAAGCAAAGAAGCAAGTCTAGACTTTGGGCTGTGGTTCTTTATGACAATCCTCAAAACTGAGTGTACTATGTGTTTTTGTCTGATCGACATGTTGACCTTTTCCCCACCAAGGAGACTTCCAGAAACTTTATTATGTCAATCATCACCCAAAATGCTATTCCATGAAAAACATAAATGCAATAAATGCAAATATTGTAAACTTAGCCATTATTCAACTTACAGTTTTACCCAACATTATTATTTTATAATGCAATCATAAGATTTATAGTTTGGAAGTATATATAAATGTTTGCCTTATATTATTATTTTATAATGCAATAATATTATTATATTATTCACTCCATGAGGGCCTCCATTTTCCACATCCGACTTCTCTCTGATCAGAACTCCACCCAGCAGACCAGCCTATCAGCACCCGGCTCATCGATTTCCACCCTGCAACAGTCTTTTTTTTAAATCCGGCTCAGGTATGCCGGTCCAGAGACTCACAGACATGGGGGCAGAGCTGCTACTGGCTCTCCCTGTGCCCAGTCACTCACGTGGTGCCCAGGAGGGATGGCGGGTTCTAGCCCTGGCCCGCCACCCCAGGAGAGCCTTGCAACAAGCCAGACGACCCCCCCACTCCATGAGGGCCTCCATTTTACAAATCCGGGCTTCTCTCTCATCAGAACTTCACCCAGCAGACCAGCCTATCACAGCCCGGCTCGAGCGGCAGCTTGCGGCTGTGTGGTTCATCAATAAATGCTGGAATTAGAGATGACTACAAGAGTATGCTACCTGCACGGCAGAGCCTGGCAAGCTAACCGTGTCGTATTTGATATGCCAGATACCAGTAACAATTATAGACCTCATTCCGGAATGGATTGAGGCTCTTTATGTTCCTGGAGCAAGCAGATGTCCTTGGGCTCTACTAGCATGAGACAGGACATATGGAGATGTTACTGGGGCCCACTCGAGCAAATCGATGATGAAGGGGAAGACAGTGATACAGTGATGCAATAATAAGACTTTTAAGGAAGTATAGTGATGTGAATTTTATCAAATATCAAATTACAATCAGAATGAGATTGCAAGATTTGTTTTTTCAAAATGCTTGCATGAATATCATCACAATCATTTACTGTATTAACTGGACTTTCAAATGAGGACAAATCACTCAATGATTAGCAATAAAATATCCTTAAATTGTAGCTTTAGTTCTATTCCTGATATGCTGTATGTAATAAGTAAGTGATTTGTTGTTCTTTCCCTTTGGCTTTGTAAAATATGAAAGTAGAACAAGGCTATGGCACAGTTACCCGAATCCTTAATAGTTAACCTGAGGAATTCTTTTTTTTTTCTTTTTTGGGTCACACCCGGCAATGCTCAGGGGTTTCTCCTGGTTCTGCACTCAGAAATTACTCCTGGTGGTGCTTAGGGGACCTTATGGGATGCCGGGATCGAACCCGGCCGGCATGGGCCAGCCGCGTGCAAACGCCCTATCCGCTGGACTATTGCTCCAGAACCTGAGGAATTCTTGGCTACAAAGCCCATTCTTGGCTGGAGGGTCAGTTTTTATTTTCTAGTAAAGTATGCATAGGGCCAGTGTATCAGTGACATCTTCTCCCTATTCCCACACTTCTCAAACAAGGGCTTTTGCTGTGGTATGCATGATAATAGTGACGTTGCAGAGCCAAGTTGGCAGACAACTAAATATAACTTTATTTTTTGTATTCAGATAACATCTGTGATTCTTTTCTAAAGCTAGGCTGTCCAATCCAGGAACAACAAAAAGCTTTAAAATGGTAATAAAGGAACCAGAGCAATGACACAGCAGGTAGAGTGCCTGCCTTGCATCCAGGTGACCTAGGATTGATCCACAGCACCACATATGGTCCCCAAGCCTTGCCAGGAGAAAACTCTGAGCACAGAGTGAGGAGTATGCCCTGAACATGGCCATTGTGGCCCAAAAAACAAAAAAATAAAATAAAACAGTGATTAGAGTGTCACAGTGATGACCAAATTAAGATTGAAGTTTCTTAGGACACTCCTTTCAGTGGGTAAGGAGTTTGCCTTGTACCCAGCTGCACCAGGTTCTGTTTGGGGCACTGCATATGGTCCCTGCCAGGAGTAAGCCCTGAGCATTGCCAGGTGTGGCCTAAAAAACTAAAAAGAACTAAGATTGTTTTACCCAGAAAACGAAAGTTTATCTAGGGTGGGGATGAGTTTATTGTAATCAAATTCAACTGTTTGAAAGAGTATTTTATAGAGAGTAATGACTTTTTGGAGGGCTGTCACACCTAGTGATGTTCAGGGGCTACTTTTGTCTTAGTGCTCAGGCGTCAATCCCAGCAGGGCTCAGAGCACTATAGCTTGCTGGGGTCAAATCCAGTCCTCTGACATGCAAAGCATACATTCAAACCATTGAGCTTTCTCTCCACCCCAGGACAATGACTGTGGTTTACTTATCCCCACGAAGATTAGAACAAGAAAGTAGATATGGTTAAGTTGCATAAGATACAGGTAGGAAAGTCTGTTTTGTTTTGTTTTGTTTCTTTTTTTTTTTTTTTTGTGTCACACCCTGCAATAGCTCAGGAATTACTCCTGGCGGTGCTCAGGGGACCATATGGGATGCCGGGGATCGAGTTGGCCTCGTGCAAGGCAAACTCCCTACCCGCTGGACTTTCGCTCTGGCCCCCAAGTCTGTTAAGATTGTGTTTCTCAGTCTCTTTCTTATCTTGTCGCCTTTCTGAACACTTTTCCTTCCTGTTGCCCCATTTGCCTTTCCGGTTATCCCCCCCCATCTCATACCATAGTGTATCTTTTACACTATTTTCACCTGTCCCTTGGGATATCTTGGAGGCCCACAGGGGACCAGATAGCCCTGGTTGAGAAATACTGTATTAAGATCCAAAAGATAGTTCCTTCTCCAAAGAAGAAAAATATAAAAAAAAAAAATGACTCATTACTGATATCACAGAATCAGAGAAGTGAACTGCCCCTTCATACCTCACCAGATATGTCAGTTTCTGAGACATAACAGCTTTGTTGTGTCCCTTAGTGTCTCGTTTCAGTCTCTTTCATTTCTTACAGGAAGGATATATCAATACTGAACAGTAACCTCTGCAATTTCTGCCTAAGGGAAGGGGGAAGGTTGATCACGATCTCCCAATGTTTTGATTATTAGTGTTGTTCCTCTGAGTTTACTTATTTTATCTATCTATCTATCTATCTATCTATCTATCTATCTATCTATCTATCTATCTATCTATCTATCTATCTATCTATCTATCTATCTATCTATCTATCTATCTATCTATCTATCTATCTATCTATCTTTGCGTCACACCCAGCAATGCCTCAGGGGTTACTCCTGGCTTTGCACTCAGGAATCATTCCTGGCCCCACACAGGGGATGATATGGGATGCCAGGGACCAAACTTGGGTCAGCCCTGTGCAAGGCTAACACCCTCCCCATTGTATGCTCACTCCAGCCCCTTCCTCTAATTTTATAACGATGGGCAATTCTGCACCCACAGACAGAAAAGTAGAGAATTCTTGGTTTTATTTTTTTGCACTAAGAATTTAAAAGCAATAAAATATACAGCAGAACTAGGTCACTTTCTTTTATGGATGTCTGATTTGTATGGTTTCTTTTCGTTAAAAAAAAAACAGCATAACCATTTCCTATTGAAAGTATTTTTTTGTAGAGCAGGGGAAATTTTAGTCTTGAGTTCTTGAGCTGTCGGAGAGATAAATGGCTCTTCTTTTTTAAATGGCTGCCAACAAATATGAGGACCAAATATCATTTCTCTCCTTGGTGACTTGTCAGACTTCTCCATTAATCTGGCACATCAAAGAGGGCTGAGGGAGCCGCTCATTATGCAAGAAAAGTTGCTTTCTTACCTGTGTTGTCTATTCCTGCTGCCCAGGACTGAAACACACTACTTGCTACATAGGACTGAATGCAAATCATTGAATAAAGCACCATTTTATGTTACTTTGTTTTTATTACAGCAAAGTTCACATAACAAAAAATTATTCATTTTAAGGTGACTTCTTCAGTGGCATTTACTACATTCACCATAGTGCATAGTCACCATATATATTAAGTTCCAAATGGTTTTAATTCCTTGTATAGAATCCTTGAAACACTGGGCCTTGACAATCAATCGTTCATCTATTTTCTGTTTCTGTGAATCTATTTTTATGGACTTGTCAGAGAGTTGGAATTATATTCTATGTGTCATGACCTTTTGTATCTTTGTAACAGTATTTTGATTTTATTTTATAGAAATTTTTATGATTGAGATAGCATTATTTGCAATAGTGTTAATGGTTATGCTTGTAATGTACAAAATTACTGAACCTCCAGCACCTCAAAAGGGCCCCAAACCCTCCTCCACCATCCTTATGTAACTCCTAGTCTGGATCTCTTTTCCTGTCTCTATACACATTCTCTTGTATCCTTAGTTCAGCTGTTATAGCCCAAGGGTTTCTTCTCTATACAAACTGCCTAGTTCCCGTTCTTTTCCCTTCATATTACACATTTGTTGCTAATGAGTATTTAAAGTATATAGATCTTGCTGTTTTAATACATTTTCAAGATTTATTTATGGCCTACATTGTGCATATATTAATACTTTATTCCTTTAAAGGACTGAATAATTTTCTTTTCTTTGTATGCAACATTTTTTATCTATTCATCTACTAATAGACATATGGCTTGTATCTGTTTTTTGAATGTTGTAACATAGGCTGCTATTTATTTCTGTGCAGGTATATGTTAATTCCATTTTATCTTGGGGGATTATTTCCACTTCCTCTAATGGATTCTAAAACCACATGTACAAGCCCAATGTATATTCTACATTTCTTTCCTATACAAAATATACTATGATAAATATTCATTTACCAATTAGGCATATTAAGAGAGTATATCAATAATTAATAATAAAATAAGACATAATAACATGCTATAATAAAATAATTTGAATGTAGTTTTTCCAGAGATATATTATTGGTATATTATTTTTTGGACTGTGGTTGAACAGAGGTAGCTGAAATTATGGAAAGCAAAACTATGGATAAGGAGAACTGTTGTTTTCAGTTATTTTGGGTATGTGCCTAGAAGTAGAATTGTTGAGTTTACAGTAATTTTATGTTTAATCTTTTATGAAATTGTCAAACTATTTTTGTACAATAATTTCTGAAGGAGAAAACTCAACAGTTTAATGAACGTGGTCTTAACCAGGGACTCTGGTCCTCAGAGTCTTTAGAGAGGAAAATTCTCTAAAGACTCAAAGGTTGGGGCTGGAGCGGTAGGGCGATAGGTAAGGCTTTTGCCATGCATGTGGCAGACCTGGGTTCTTTCCCCAGCATCCCATATGTCCCCCAAGCACCACCAGGAGTAATTCCTGGGTGCAGAGCTAGGAGTGACTCCTGAGCATTGCTGTTTGTGACCCATAAATACATGCATACATACTCAAAGGTCACATATTCACCAGCAGCCACGGTTTGTTTTTAATTGGACTTACGGCTGCTTTTGGACAGATAGAATCAAATGCAATCTCAACAACATAAACGCAATCTCCGAAAGCACTAGCTTTAATATTTAATATCTCAAATAAGTCCTATAATTCCAAGTAAATTTTCCCACAATATCTATCACATTTTTTTTTCCTTCAGTTACTTCAATCAGTGCAAATCTATCGCCCTTTAGCCACATTGCTACTACAGTTAACCTTAAATCCAATGAGCACTGCTCATAGGAAAATGCCAATTCTGATGGAGTTTGTTCTAAGAAAAACCTGAAAAACCACCTAAGGTAGCCAGAAGTCAAGTGTGTTTCTTTACTTTATTTCAGCATTAGTGTTCACTTTTTAAACATTTGATTAGCTTTAGGAAATCAACTGCCATTTAACTGTTAGCTAGAAAGGTTTCTCTTTCCATTTCTCACAAAATTATTATGGCATTCTTGTGGGCAAAATGGTATCAAGACTATTTTGCCTAGTGTAGAAATAGACTCTACTTTTTTAAAAACCATACCTACGTTTAGTTTTCTGAATGTGCACTTAACATTTCTGAATGTTGTGGCCTCGATAGCAAAGAGTGAGGCACTGAATGATATATAGCTCACACCATCCTGCAAAGCCCGAAAGGGGCCATACTAGGCTGCCTGTCCCACCCCATAATGTAGGAAACACTCCACCAGCTCTGTAACCCACACTGGCTCCTGCTATGCCCATCATGATTAGAGATGGAATTACAGTCCTCACAGTGTTAAACCAGATTAAATTGAGATAAAAAACAGAATTTTTTCCCTGGAGGCTTTTGTTCAAACCAGAATAGTGGAGATAATGTTCTCAAATCCTGCATCCAGAAAATGAGCTCATCTGTCATGACTCTTGCCATGTTGTCATTCAGAATTACTCCTCAGAATTATAAAACAATTACAGACCAAGGGGCATGGTTGCCAGAGAAAGAATCGTCAGAGAGCCCTGGAGCCTGAATCAGGGCAACCTCTCCTTGGCTGCTAGCCTGCTGTGTCTATAACAGTTCCGTCCTGATCCCTGACATTATGCAGTCTCAGTCACATGCTCTTGAAGATTACCTCAAGTTTAAGTAGAAAGGTCAAAAGAGGACAGGAAGCAGGGCGATTTGGGGCACACAAACACTCTTTGGTCAGTCGGTGTAGGAGCAGATTAGGGGTGAACTGACCACGTGGGCTCTCTTTCCCTTACATGGAAGACTTCTTCTTGAGGAAGGTTCCTGAATTCCTGAGAACAGGGTGATGATTATGAATTTTTTTTACCCAGTCATGTTACAAAGACTGTAGTGTCAGCCTGGCTCCTGTCTGCTGCCAAGACAAGCCAAGACAGCAGACAGGAGCGAGCCTGACACCACAGCCTGTCACCACATTAATCGGTATTTGGTTCAGAGAAGAATTTGTTGAATTCTTAAAGCTCAATCTCTCCTCATCCCAGGTTGTCATCTTGAGATACTAATTAGACCCCTACAGTTTGACTAACATTTCCCAAGAACAGAAAAGAGTATTCTTTGTATGAGTCAATATTTGTTTTGCAGTAATTTATCCTCTAAAATTGTTACAGAGCTCTTCATTTATTATGCTACTTTTTAAAAAATATAGAGAAATACATCTGATCCAGATTTCAGAGTAATTCTGAAATACATCTGATTTCTGTATAAAAATACAAATTAATAGTACCTTGAAATATTTTTGGATAATTTCTGTGTGTAGTGCTTACACCAGTTGATCTATCCCAGGCTTCTCTTTTATAGTAGAGGTTTTTCTGGTGATGTTCTTTTGTCTGGTACATAGGACCCTTCTTTACAGTCAGAGAGGTGGTTAAATTCTTGGTAAACATAAAAGATTCTTCAGGCTTCTGAGAGGTGGTTTCATCCATAATGAGATTCTAAGTCCCATTAAACTAACATAGAAATCAGTATGTCTCTTTTTTTTTTTTTTTTGTGAAAGTTCCAAGAACTATTCCTGTCTCTCCCCAGTCCAAGGGAAATGGATTGCAAGACCTCAGTTAAAAAAAAAAAAAAAAAAAAAAAAAAAAAAAAAAAGAAAAGGAAAAGAAAAAAGCAACAACAAAACTTCCATAACTGTTTCTATACCAGCCTCATTTTGGGTTCTGATTCCAGGAGAAGTGCCAAGGAAGTTTGGTAGAAAAGAAACTTGCTTTCTCCAGTATCAATCTCAAAAGGCCAGGAATGTGTTTCAATTTCTACAAGTAAATGACTATTAATCCCTTAGACATGAGGTTTTCCTGATACTGTAGAAGCTATTTCTGTATTCCAGGTATTACCAACTTTTCAGTCTCTGGCTACAGTGCAAAATATTTCTCCATTTATGCCATGTCTGGCAAGTGTCAGTCCACTGACTGACACTTCATCTTTCTCATTGTCTTCTCAACTATATCTTAAACTTAATTTATGCACCTTTGCATATATTCTGAAAAGCATTTTCCTGTGCATTCTGTGTCTTTTTCAACTTAATAGCATGAACATCAGTAAAAGTCTTCAGTCATGGGCTTAGTTTTTCCTCACTGTTGACCTCTGTTGCTTCCACTTCAGTCTCAGGAAAAGCAATTTGTTCTTTGGTTCCAAAGAGAACATCATGATAATGCTCCTTACTTTTTTGGTGGGGCAAAAATGAAGATATACATTATTATTGGTTTTTTGTTTTGGTTCTGGCATGTGATAGAGTCAAATGGAAATGATACTGGTGCCCGCTCAAGCAAATGGATGAATAACGGGATGTCAAGTGATCAAGTAATCAAGTGATTTTTGCTTCACCGGGCAATGCTCAGGAGTTAGCCCCTGGCTCTGTACTCATGAATTACTCCTGGCAGTGCTTGGGGGACCATATGGGATGCTGGGGATTGAACCCAGCTTGACCGCATACAAGGCAAATGCACTACCTGCTGTACTATCACTTCAACCCCTTCATTTGTATCACTTGTATCACTTGTTTTCCCATTGATCATCGATTTTCTGAAGTGGGCACCAGTAACATCTCCATACATCCTGTCACATGCTAGTGTAGCCCAAGAGCATCTGCTTACCCCAAAAACATAAAGAGCCTCAAACCATTCCATCAGGTCATGGGAATGAGGTCTATAATTGTTACTGGTATTTGGCATATCAAATATGACATGGGTAGCTTGCCAGGCTATTCCGTGAGGGTGGGATACTCCTGTAGTCAACTCTAATATCATTTATTGATGAACCATGATTGATGGGTCATCAATAAATAAACCATCATATTCATATTGATGAAGCATTTATTGATGAACCATGCAGCCGCAAAGTGTGGGGGTTCCTCTGGTTTCTTGCGTAGGCTCTGCTGGAGTGGCGGGCCAGGGCTAGAACCCGCCTTCCCTTCCGGGTGCCTCATGGATCAGCTGGGCACAGGGAGAGCCTGGTAGCAACTCTGTCCCAGGTATGTAAGACTCCTGGATCAGGCCTACCTGGGCTGGGCTTGAAAAAAGACTGCTGCAGGGTGGGTCTCTGATGAGCGGGCTTTTGATCAGCTCTTCTGCTGGGTTGATGATTTTTCAGCCCCTTAAAAATTATTTTAATTGAACCACAGTGAGATATATATTTTCAAAGTTGTTCATGATTGATTCTCCATCACATAATGTTCCAACACCTGTCCCTTCACCAGTGTATATTTCCCATCACCAATATCCCCAGTTTCCCTCCCACATCCACCCCCTACCCAGTCTGCCTTTATGGCAGGCATTTTTTCTTCTTCTCTCTCTCTCTCTCTCTCTCTCTCTCTCTCTCTCTGTCTCTATGTCTTTATGTCTCTCTGTCTCTCTGTTTCTCTGTCTCTCTCTCCTCTCTTGGCTTATGGTTTGCAATAGAGATACTGAAAGATTATCAGGTAGAAAACATAAATTCTTTTCAGGGCAGGAAGTTAAAAAAATTATTTTAATTGTAACACCATGTGAAGCAGGAATGTCCTGTCGGGTCGGAGGCGCAGAGATGAGACTCTAGGCACAAGACATATTTCCATGAATATTTTTAAATAATCACCAGCCGGAGGAGCAGCAGCTCTCATCTTGGTGGCTAACTGGCCGCAGCTGACTGACTGACCAGAGCTGACTGACCGCAGCTAATTGAGGAGAGCTGACTGACAGGAGCTGACTGACAAACAAAGACCCCAACTTCCTATGTCAACACAAAAAGGGCAGTAAAACTTAGAGTTAAGTTTAAATAATTGACACTGCAAGGACATTTTACATTTTTACCATAGGATTTATGGTGATAGGGAGGAAACACTCAGGAGACAGAAGCCTGCAGGTGGTGCTATCTCAGTGAGGTGAGATAAACAAAGAATGCAACAGTTTGTTAAATTGCCCCAGAAGACAAGGTCTTGTTCATAAGACTCCATCTAGGGCTAATTAGAGCCAACAATGGAATGTGCAGAGAAATGACCTAGGATAGCCTTGTCGGTGTAACTGCACCTTGATTAACAGTCTCACTAGGGAATTCTACATACTAACTCTATTGGGAGACAGTCTGCCAGAAGACCCCATATATCTGTTAACAGGCAGTATGCATCAGACCTTCCTTTGCATACCTTAGATCTACACACTGCTACAACCATGATTTACCAGACTGCTCATAATACAGTTGTTTCAGGCATTAAATGCCCCTAACACCAATCCCAGCACCAGTGTGCCCTTCCTTCAACCAATGTCCCCAGTTTTCCTTCCCAGCCTGCCCCTTGCAGGCACAAACAAGTTTACTTCATATTGTTTGTTACAACACAAAGCAAACAGAATTCTCAAATTTTATATTGAGTCAATTTGTGATAGTTATTATATTTCACAATGATGTTATTAAAGTCACTGTCCGAGGATTCACTGTGCTGGTTGGTGCTAGCTAAGCCTTCTGTGTTAGTGTTTAGGCTCACTGAGCTTGGTGGTCTGTGCAATTTTCCCCATCAGATTTGCTGTGATCCTGCTGGGCTGGCAGTAGTATAAAAATTTTATGATCAGGGGTCGGAGTGATAGCACAGCGGGTAGGGCATTTGCCTTGCATGTGGCCGACCCGGGTTGGATCCCCGGCATCCCATATGGTCCCCCAAGCACCGCCAGGAGTAATTCCTGAGCGAAGAGCCAGGTGTAACCCCTGAGCATTGCCGGGTGTGACCCAAAAAAGTTTTAAAAAATTTATGATCTATAGATCTAGAACAATTTGGTGGCTTGGCAATTTGATAAGTTTCAGCTGTAGGATTGGGCCATTTCCATGTTGGAGGGTGTCAGGTGTGGCTGTGGGTGGCTGTGCCTTCAGGCAGAAAGGGAATCTGGCAGTCCGCATTTCCCAGATGGCTCCAAAGTTCTCAACTTGGACCAGTATGAAGATTTGCATACAGGGGATTCTTACTCACAGGTCTCAAGTGATGATATTTTCTCTCTGGGTTTGTGCTTGTTTCCGCTGGTATTTCTGACCAAAAAACAAACAAACAAGCATTAGGGGTAACTCCTGAGCACAGAGCCAAGGATACCCTCTGAACACCTCAACCTCCTTACCACCTCAAAAACCAAAATGAAGCTTTTTATAATACTTTACTCATAGTTTTATAAAGTGTTAATTTCCCAAAAACGCGAGCCCTGATCATTTTTACTGGTTCCTATGCTACAACAGTCATTCTCTTCAATATTTTGTTGTATTTTACTACTGTTCCTGAAGATCTCGCGATCACTTTCATAAGACATAGCAACAAAACTTCATAATTTTCTCCATACGCATGCAGAAAAAGTGAGGAAAAGAATTATTTTCATCAGGCTGTAAGACTCTTAAGAAAAATAATGCTAAAATAAAATTTAGGGAAATAGAAATTACAGCATATTACAATGGAAACAATTTAGAGATAGGAATTAGTAAAATTTAGGATATCAGGGGCCATAAACTGAAATTTTATGCTGAGGAAATATCCTTAAGTTTTAGGATGTTTTTGATGGCTTGAATTGATCCTATTTATTTGAACTATTTTATATCACTGTATTACTGTCTCCTCATACTTCATCGATTTGCTCGAGCGGGCACCAGTAACATCTCCATACATCCTGTCACAAGCAAGTGTAGCCCAAGGACATCTGCTTGCTCCAGGGACAGGAAGAGCCTCAATCCATTCTTCAGATCATGGAATTGAGGTCCATAATTGTTACTAGTTTTGGTATAACAAATAAAACACGAGTAGCTTGCCAGGCTCTGCTGTGTAGGTGGTATACTATCAGTAGAAGGCTCTCAATTGTACACATATGAGCAATTTATTTAAGATGTAGAACTGAGTTTTTAAGAAAGCTGAGATAAAACCACAACATGTTTAAATTAACTAGGGTTGAAATTTTCTTCCCTACTGAAATCTAAATTATACTGGGAGGATTTAAATTCTTCTTTGAAGAACTATCAGACACCCAGTAATAATCATATTGAACAAAACTGTGTCTACAAGCTAATTAATCCTATTCTGGTTTCTAGGAAACTATCCGAATTCTCCCTCCATCTTGTCCAAATACTTTTATTATAAGGACTCAACGAACAACACAGAAAATTTTATTTTATTTATTTATTTTTGCTCTTTTTGGGTCACACCGGCGACACTCGGGGGATACTCCTGGCTCTGCACTCAGGAATTACTCCTGGCGGTGCTCAGGGGACCATATGGGATGCCAGGGATCGAATCCGGAGCCGACATAGGCCTGCCAAGTGCAAGGCAAATGCCCTACCCAATGCCCTACCCACTATTGCTCCAGCCCCACAGAAAGTTTTAGAAATACTTTTAGTATGTAATTTTTTAATGTTTTCATATTTGCTTGCAAGTAACGAGAACCAAAATTAACATGTGTATATAAAACTTTTGTTAGACAAAGGATCCACTATCTCTTATCTAACAAATTAGAAAATGATTTCTATAGGCAAGCAGAAAATAAACATCATGACTCGATATGAAATGTGCATGAATCTAAGCCCGAATATTCCCAAAGAGATGTGAACAAAGCTTAAAACACAGGTGTGGATAAGGATTCTTTATTCTTTTTTTTTTTTTCTTTTTTGGGTCATACCCAGCAATGCTCAGGAGTTACTCCTGGCTCTGAAAATTATTCCTGGTGGTACTCGGGAGACCATATGTAATGTCCGGGATTGAACCTGGGTTGACCGCATGCAAAGCAAAGGCCCTACCTGCGGGCCCCAAAGAATCAAAGAGACAGAAGAAACAGCTGCAATTTTCTCCTATATTTGAGAACACACAGCTATTAATTCTGATATTATAAAAGGGAATATATATATATATATGGAATTGGAGGAGTTCTATAAAAAAGATCACACCTTCTACAAGATCATAGTCGGTGATTTTAATGCCAAGATAGGACCGAGAAGATCTGCCTAGAATGGAACGAACAGGGTGAGAGACTATCTGAGTTCATCAAGTCCACCAAGACCTTTCATGGGAATTCACAGTTCCAGAAAGCTGAAGCGAAACGTTGGACATGGGAATCTCCTGGCGGACAGTTCCACAATGAAATTGACCACATCATCTTCAATCGACGGTTTTGTCTGACCGATGTAGCTGTCATCCCCAAATTCCAAACAGGATCGGACCACCGTCTCCTTCATGTAAAATTCTACTTCCCGCAACGGGGAGAAAAGGCTGCAAAGTTTAAGAAGAGACTCCCCGGAGCGACCACCAACTGGGAACTCTCTGGCACCATTGCAGCAACATGGGAAGATACCATCATTGACGACATCGATGAAGAATACAACCAACTGGTTCAGCACTTCCATGAATGTGCGAAGAATGCCGAGAGAGAGAAAGACACAAAAGGACGGCTTGTCTTCAGAAACTCTTGAGCTCATTCACCAACGTGGCAAGGCACGAGCCTCAGGAGACCAAATGCTAACGTCCAAGCTTGCTAAACGGTGCAGAGAAACGATAAAAGAAGACCTCAAAGACAGAAGAGCAGAAATACTGGAAGATGCAGCAGAAGCCGGAAAAGCATTCGCACTGCCCGCCTGTCCTTTGCCAACTATAAGACCAAGATGACTGCCCTCCGACGCCTGATGGATCTATCACATCTTCCAGAAAGGCAATGGAGAAGATTATCCAGGACTTCTACTCAAATCTCTTTGATAGCCACATCCACCTGCCCACATACCAAATTCCACAGGATGAATATGTCATTCCCAACGTTCTCCCTTCTGAAATCCGACAAGCCATCTCGTCGGTAAAGAAGGGACCAGCACCAGGCCCAGACAAAGTGAGACCCAACACCTGAAGAATCTGCCATCAGTACTCATCAATACACTAGCTCCGCTCTTCACACGCTACCTGTCCGAATGCAAGGTGCCCTCCCAGTGGAAAACCAGCAGGACAGTTCTACTGTTCAAGAAGGGAGACATTCACGACATCGGCAACTATCGCCCCATCTGCCTGTTGTCTGTCATCTACAAGCTGTTTACACAAGTCATCCTGAACAGGATTAGCAGAACACTAGATGAAGGACAACCATGCGAGCAAGCAGGCCTCCGGAAAGGATTCAGCACAATTGACCATATCCACACAGTAACCAAGCTCATCGAGGTTTGTAGGGAGCAAT
>JAJIBD010001086.1:0-38373 GCA_021461705.1 Cryptotis parvus | reverse complement strand
ACAATTATAGACCTCATTCCCATAACCTAATATAATGGTTTGAGGCTCTTTATGTTTTTTGAGCAAGCAGATGCCCTTGCCCTCTACTAGCATGAGACAGGACATGGTGCCCGCTCAAGCAAATTCATTTACAAGTATATAAACAGATCTAGCTTTGCTGACATGGGTCAGGGTGACTGTCATCTGGAGAGGGGATAGTAAGGAAACATAGCTTTTCATATAAAATTAATATGGCTGTAGATCTTACTTCATTGCCTTTGATACCTTCATAGTATTCTATCATATGGGAGATGATAAATTCATATGGAAATAACATTTATTTTACAGCTCATTATGTATAATATTTATACATTTTTAGTTTGTTCCTATAATTAACAATTATAAAATTGTTGTGGGGAATTGATTTTTCTTTTCTTTATTCCACATTGTCTTAAAAAACTCCCTGTATAGTTATAAAAGACCATTGCTTGTGGTTGAACATTGTAAGAAGTGAAAGGCATCATTAATTTTTATCTATTACCTCAACAGTATTGCTCTTTGCATGTTTATTACACAAAAATAATTTTCTTTTGAAATTTTTGCTATTTCAACCTATGAACTAGAAATGAACTGCTTTATATAGAGGTTGCCAACTCCTACTATGAGTGATTTCAACAAATGCCTTAAAGATCAGATCTAGAAATAACGCCATCCAAAAAAAAATAAAGAGAAGATGGAGCTGGAACAACAATAGTACAGCAGGTAAGGTTTTCTGATTCCTGCCAGGAGTGATCCCTGAACACAGAGCCAGGAGTAAACCCTGAACACTGCCTGGTGCAGCCCAAAACACAAAAAAAAGGAGAGGGAGGGGAGTGAGAAGAGATAAACAGATAATTCCACAAAGAGGTTATGCAGATTGCCAGTATTGAAAAGATGTTTATCATCATTTATCAGGAAAATGAAAATCAAAACAGTTATATGTCATCTCAGTGAGAATAGCATATATAGAAAAGACTGGAAACAGTGTTGGTGGGGATTTGGTGAGACTATCATATGGTTTAACCTCTAAGGAAAACCCGAATAAAGCCTTTTTAAACAAAGCACTGCTGTATGATCTGGTGATTTGATTTCTTTTTTTTTTTCTTTATGGGTCACACCCACAATGCTCAGGGGTTACTCCTGGCTCTTTTGCTCAGGAATTACTTCTGGCAGTGCTCGGAGAACCACATGGGATGCCAGGGATCAAACCCAGGTCGGCCATGTGCAAGGCAAACGCCCTACTGGCTGTGCTATCCCTCTGGCCCCATAGTAATTTGATTTCTGTCCCCAAAACACTTGTCACTTGTCACTTGTCTTCCCCTTGTTCATCCATTTGCTCCAGTGGGTTCCAGTAACATCTCCATTCGGTTGGGAATGAAGCCCATTATTGTTACTGTTTTGGGCATATTGAATACACCACAGGTAGCAATACCAGGCTCTGCCATGGCTCTGGATTCATCCCAGAGGGCCCAGTCTTTTCTGTGTCAGACCATCAACCACCCAGTGCCCACGGGGCAGAGTCCTGGCTGTAGACAAGCCTGTCTCCTGTCTGCCACCTGCCGACACAGCCAGGCACTGCAGCCACACCTGTAACACCTCGAGGGACAGGACCCCCAAAAACAAAAACCATTAATTGACTGCATTAATTATAGCCCTTAGTACAATCGCCAGTATATGGAAGCAACTCAAGTCTCTAATGGCATGGAAACTGGGACAGTGTATGCACAATGGAACACCATATGGATGTAAGAAGAGATAAAATCTTGCAGTTTGCTGGATCAAACTGGAGGGAATCATGTTAAGCAAAACAAGTCAGAGGGAGAAGGGCAAACAACAGAGGCACTCACTCAGGCATGGTGCACAGCAATATAACACAAGGGAGCAGACAGTAGTGGATGACAGATCCTTGGTCTTGAACTACAAATCTGGTATTACCAAGTAGAGGGGGAGTGATGGGGAAGTGAAGAGCAAACCAGAAATAACAAAAAGGACATTGGTGGAGGGTCTGGGACACTTCAGTGAGAGATGATAAATATCAAGATCATAAAGCATTAAAACTATTGTAAACATGTCTTTTTTTTTTTTTTTTTGGGCCACACCCAGCAATGCTCAGGGATTACTCCTCGCTCTACACTCAGGAATTACTCCTAGCAGTGCTCAGGGGGCCATACGGGATGCCCGGGATCGAACCCTGGTCGCCAGCACACTAGGCAAACGCCCTACCCGCTGTGCTATCACTCCGGGGCCCCTAAACATGTTATGTTAATTACAATGATGGGGGCTAGATATTAAAATTAATCAAGGGTCACATTGTGCAAGTTTTTTAAACAGAACACCAGGGGTCGCTCTAAGCTAGAAACAGTCTAATATGTTCAGCAATGTCAAGTTAATGTTCATCACACTTTTACTTGTTTGAATATTTGTTTGCTAGGGAAATAATTTTTTTTAAGTTCTCTGGTTTCATAACAACTAATTTTTACTTTAATAATCTTTAAACTGTCTGATTTTAATGTAACTGAAAAGAGAATAAAAATTTTCCGTTTGCCATTTTAGAAACGCTGTCACAGTGGTATTGACGATAAAAGTTTTCATTGTAATTTTTCCTCAGGAATGTTTGGAGTTCCTTTTTACAGCAAAATTAGCTGCTATAGAAGATAAGATAAGATTTAAAATCAGGGTGGGGCCTGGGATCCTACAGATGGCAGGGCTCTTACTCGAGTATGGCCAAGCTGGGTCCATCCCCGCAGCACATACAGTCCCCCGAGTCCCTCCAGGACCAGTCCCTGAGCACCTCCAGCTGTGGTCCTCCAAAAGAAGAAACCTTAAGTCAAGAATGGTGATGTGTGTGTGTGTGTGTGTGTGTGTGTGTGTGTGTGTGTGTGTGTGTGTGTATCTGGGGAGGAGGATTGTGAAGAATCAAGCCCAGGGGCTTCACACACGCAAGCCCCATTGCTGAGCTACATCCACCCCCCACCAAAAAATTAGTTCTTAAATTTACTGTGAGTCATACCATCTTACGCTTAGATTTCAGTTTGTAAGGAAAACACTACGCTAGATGGTCTTTAAGAGTCTATCCATGTCAGAGATTTTTGTTTCGGTTTGGTTTGGTTTTAGGGCCAATCCACCAGTTTTCAGGGACTACTCCTGGCTTGATGCTTAGAGGACCATGTAGAGCCCGGGATCAAACTCGGGCCTCCTGCATGCAAAAGAGCCATCTCTGTACAACGTGATCTCTGAGCCCACCACCATGAAATAAACTTTTTGTCTCCCACCTCTTCTGTGTCTCAGCCATCTCACTGAGTTATGATGAACTTGGACATAACACAAAGCAAGTGTCCTACATACTGTACTGTCCCTGCACCCTCTCTCTAATGGGCTAAAGTCTCTAAAATATCCTTAGGTCTGGTCTTATCTTTGCTTAAAATATATCTATAAAATGGTTCTGGGGCCAGACACAGAATGTTATAATGTTATAATTAAGTCAACTTAATCTGTCCTTATTCTTATATCTTCTAAACAACGCAGGCAGTCACAGAACTTTCCTTCAGGACTTGACAACATCCAGTAGTGCTCAGGGGTTAGTCCTGGTTCTGCTCAGGGATCACTCCTGGCAAGTCTCAGGGGACCATATGTGGTACTGTGGAATCTAAGGCAGACCATCCAGTGCAAGGCAAATGCAATCTGTGTCTGGCCCCAGAACCATTTTATAGATATACTTTAAGCAAAGATAAGACCAGACCTAGGGATATTTTAGAGACTTTAGCCATTAGAGAGAGAGGGTGCAGGGACAGTACAGTATGTAGGACACTTGCTTTGCATTATGTCCAAGTTCATCATAACTCAGTGAGATGGCTGAGACACAGAATAGGTGGGAGACAAAAGTTTATTTCATGGTGGTGGGCTCAGAGATCATGTTGTACAGTGGGTCTCTAACCTATTCCACAAATGATTAAAAAAACTAACGCCGCATTTGTACTCTAAAGGTACATTCCAAAGTGTCAATTCAAATCTTGCAAAAGTAATGCAGTTTTTACTTATATTTATATCAAAACAAAGCAATTTCATCACATCCTAATGAGACATAAGGAAAGATGCAGTTACATGCATACCACAAAGAGAGAGCAAGACAATTCACACAGGAGACAATGATCCTTCAGCACACTCAAGGTCAGGGCAAGCACCTCCCAAATATTAGCAAATAGCACAGATAGTTTCTGTAAATCCTAATGCCAGTTCAGAGCTGCTTAGGGCCAGGGCAAACTTTCTCTGAACTTTATAAGCACAAAGCTGTGACTATGACCAAACCAAAAGCCAAACTAACTAAGAAGACCCCAGTATAGTGCCTTGCATGTGGCCGACCCTGGTTCTATACCTGGGATCCCATATGGCCATCCTGAGCACCGCGGAGTAATTCCTAAGTGTAGAGCCAGGAGTAACCCTGAGCATTGCCAGTTGTGACCCAAAAAAAGAAAAAAAAAAAAAAAAGCCTGCAAGCAACAATCACTATTTGCTGTGGAGCACTGGAGTGTTGAGGCTGAGACTGTGTAAATGATTGGTGTATTTCCAGTGGCTCAGAGATGACTCATCTCTCAGCTTTGTGGAGCAGAGGATTTTGAGATCTGTAGGCCTGAGACAGGTAGATAGAAAACAGTGTCCCAGCCTGAGACTATAAAGATGAATATGCAGACACACAGTTGAAATTATACTATGGTAAATCATTTAACTCAGCTCACAGCACGTTTCCTTCATCTGCTCATGCAGACCAGTACTAAACTCTACATGGTCCCCCAAATCCCACTGTATGTGTCTTCTATGGGGAGAAAGTGGAGGGGGCTACTCACAAGCACATTAGCATTAAGAATTTGCATCAAGCGTTTAACATTTGTTTTTATCACTTGACACCCGCTTATTCATCAGTTTGCTCGAGCGGGCACTAGTAATGTTTCCATTTGTTCCTGACACGTGTCAGTGTAACCCAGTGGCATCTGCTTGCTCCAGGAACACGAAGAACCTCAAGCCATTCCTTCAGGTCATGGGTATGAGGTTCATAATGGTTGCTGGTTTTTGGCATATCAAATACAACACAGGTAGCTTGCCAGGCTCTGCCATGTAGGTGGTATACTCAGTAAAAGGTTCTCATCTCGAGCATTTACTGATGAACTTTAATGGGGAAAGATCAGTTTTTCCTTTGGGTGGAGCTCTGAGGAGCTGTGGAGTCCGGATGTTGAAAATGACTGACCTCATGGTGTGGGGTTTCCTCTGGCTTCTTGCTAGGCTCACTGGGATGATGGGCCACGGCTAGAACCTGCATAGAACTGTATACAGTGTATATATGTGAAAGATCCTGGGAAGGACCTGGTCCTAACCTACAGTACTATCTAAGACTCTCTGGAGTGTCTCTCTTCCGGGGTTGCTGGCTGTGGTGGTTGGGAGCTCGCAGCCACACCAGCCAACATGGAGGTGGAGGAATGGGAGGAGGAGCCCAAATCCCCGCTCCAAGTCCAGCTAGGGGCTAGCATGGCCCTCCCCTGCACTTATGAGCGAACCCTTGGAGCTATGTTGGACTCGGCCAGAGGCTGTCCGAGTCCTTCACCACTTCAGGAACTCCATTGGCTGCTTCCGCATGGGGCCAAGCTGCGTAGCTGTGGGTCTAGAGTGGTTGGGTCTGGAGTGTCTCTCTTCCGGTGTTAAGTATTAATAGTTAAGGTAAAATACTGATTTTTGTAAAAGATACTCTTAGCGAGTCACTGATTCAGATGGACAGTAACTCATTTCTTAGATAGGACCTTTTAGGAATGTGTGTAAGAAAAAAATAGTTATGAGTCATCACTTTTCACAAATTAAAATCTCAGCTCATAACAGCTTATGTTTCCTGAATAACTTCCTTCTGTTAAGTGTGTATTTGTGACGAAGTTTCCATACTAAACATACCATTGTTAAGGGATGGGGAAGTAGCTGAAATAGGAGGAACTTGCTATGTACAGAGTCCAGGCCTGAACCCTACCCCAGCACCATGTGATCTCCAGCACTGGGCCGAGTATCGCCAGGAGTGCTCCCAGGGTTCCTGAATCCTGACTAGGAGACTCACTCATGAGGAAGCAAACCTGAAGACTGGCTCCAATGAACTGACCCAAGTTACCCCCTTCCCACGGAATGTGTGAGCCAAGAACCAGCCACAGCTGGTCTCATTCTGGTCTCATGTCCCCTGACATCTACAGTGAATGCCCGATAAAGATCATTGAAAACGGGGCTGGAGATGTAGCACAACAGGTAGGGTGTTTGCCTTGCACGCAGCTGACTCAGGTTCAACCCCGGCATCCCATATGGTCCCCTGAGCACCACCAGGAGTAATTCCTGTGTGAAGAGCCAGGAGTAACCCTTGAGCATCGCTGGGTATGACAAAAAGAGAACACTGAAAACTGCTCCAGTTTAGTAAAAGGGAAAACTGAGAACAGAATCATTTTATCTAGCTACCTAGCTATCTAGCTATCTATTTATTTATTATATTTTATTATCTTCATGTATTGGGTTTGAGCGCCCTGTTTGGCTAGGGCTTTGGTGACCACTTCAGTCTCCACAGAATCAAAAGGCTTTCTTTTAAATCAATGAACGTGAGACAGAGTGGCATCTTGAACTCCCTACAAACTTCAATGAGCTTGGTTACCGTGTGGATATGGTCAATTATGCCGAATCCTTTCCAGAAGCCAGCTTGCTTGCATGGCTGTCCTTCATTTAATGTTCTGCCAATTCTGTTCAGGATGATTCGAGAGAACAGCTTGTAGATGACAGACAACAGGTAGATGGAGTGATAGTTGCCAATGTCGTGGATGTCTCGAACAGTAGAACTGTCCTACTGGTTTTCCATTGGGAGGGCACCTTGCATTCAGACAGGTAGCGTGTGAAGAGCCCAGCCAGTGTATTGATGAGTACTGAAGGCAGATTCTTCAGGTGTTCAGGTCTGACTGTCTGGGTCTGGTGCTGTTCCTTTCTTTGCTGATGAACTGGCATGTCAGATTTCAGAAGGAGAGAACGTTGGGAACGACATATCCATCCTGTGGAATTTGATATGTGGGCAGGTGGACATGGCTATCAAAGAGATCTGAGTAGAAGTCATGGATAATCTCCATTGCCTTTCTGGAAGATGTGATAGATCCATCAGGCGCGTCGTAGGGCAGTCATCTTGGTCTTATAGTTGGGAAAGCTCACGCGAGTGTTGCAAATGCTTTTCCCGGCTTCTGCTGTATTTTCCAGTACTTCTGCTCCTCTCTCTTTGAGGCCTTTCTTTATCACTTCTCTGCACTGCTTTGCAAGCTTGGATGTTAGCATTTGGTCACCTGAGGCTTGTTGGCGAATGAGCTCAAGAGTTTTTGAAGGCAGGAGTCCTTTGTGTGGCTTTTTCTCGGCATTCTTTGCACAATCATGGAGGTGCTGAACCATTCGGCTGTATTCTTCATCAATGTCATCAAAGATGGTATCTTCCCATGTTGCCACAATGGTGTCAAAGAGTTCCCAGTTGGTGGTCATTCTGGGAGTTCTCTTCTTAAACTTTGCAGTAAATTTTACTTCACTCGTTGCGTGAAAAATTTTGCATGAAGGAGACGGTGGTCTGATCCTGTTTGGAATTTTGGGACGACAGCAACATCGGTCAGGCAAAACCGTCGATTAAAGATGATGTGGTCAATTTCATTGTGGAACTGTCCACCAGGGATTCCCACTTCCAACATTTTGATACAGCTCAATATCCTTCGTGAAGTGAATGAAGTGAAGTGATACTTTATTATACTACCGTGAGATATATAATTACAAAGAAGTTCATGTTTGGATTTCGGTCTTACAGTGTTCCAGCACCCATCCCCTCCACCAGTGCCCATGTGCCCATTTCCCACCACCATGTGTCCAATTCCCTTCCCCCCTCCCTAGTCTGCCTCTATGGCAGGTTCTTTATCTCTTTCCTCTCTCTCTCTTTTTCTCTCTCTCTTTCTCTTTTCCTTCTCTTACTGTGGATTACAATACATACATTTAGAGGTTATCGTGCGTGTCTTTTTGCCTGTATTCAATGCTCAGTTCTAGACTGGTTTATTACTTACGACAATTATTATCACACTCTTCCCTTGTCTGTCTTGCCTAATCTCTGACTCCCACACATTTGTGGTAGATTGCACCTTTGACAAGACCTCCTGATCCATGTTTTGCCTGACCTTGATATTGGTTTCATAATATATTGCAAATAAATTTCTATATATGTCTTTCTATATCTGTCTTTTTCCTTCTGGCTAATTTCACTCAACATGATCCTCTCCATTCCATGCATTTATAGGCACATTTCATAACTTCATTTTCCCTAACAGCTGCATAGTATTCCATTGTGTAGATGTACCAAAGTTTCTTTATCCAGTCATCAGTCATCATCGGGCACTCTGGTTGCTTCCAGATTCTGGCTACTGTGAATAGTAATGCTATAAAAATAAAAGTGCAGATAGTGTTTCTGTTCTGTGTTTTTGACTTCCCAGGGTATATTCCCAGGAGTGGTATGACTGGGTCGAACGGGAGCTCAACATCTAGTTGTTTTTTTTTTTTTTCTTGTTGGGTCACACCTGGCGATGCTCAGAGTTTACTCCTGGCTCTTCGCTCAGGAATTAATCCTGGCAGTGCTCGGGGACAATATGGGATACCGAGGATCGAACCTAGGTCAGCCGCGTGCAAGGCAAATGCCCTACCTGCCGAGCTATCGCTCCGGCCCCCTCAATGTCTAGTCTTTGGAAAATGTCCATACTGTTTTCCAAAAGGCTGTATCAGTCGACATTCCCACCAACAGTGGCTGAGCGTCCCTTTTCTCCCCACATCCACACCAGCATTCGTTGTCCTTGCTGTTTTGGATGTGCCAGTGTCTGTGGTGTGAGATGATATCTCATTGTTGTCTTATTATTTTTATTTATTTATTTATTTATTTAATGAAAGAACTCTTGCTCTGGTGAGAACTTGGACTATACAAGAGAGCCCATGTCTCCCACCAAAGAGAAAGGATCGCAACAAGCCAGAAGACCCCCCACCCCTCCATGAGGGGCCTCCATTTTCCACATCCGGACTTCTCTCTCGTCAGACCTCCACCCAGCAGACCAGCCTATCAGCGCCCGGCTCATTGAGTTCCACCCTGCAGCAGTCTTTCTTAAATCCGGCTCAGGTATGCCAGTCCAGAGACTTGCAGACATGGGGCAGAGCTGCTACTGGCTCTCCCTGTGACCAGCCACTCATGAGGCGCCCGGGAGGGATGGTGGGTTCTAGCCCTGGCCCACCATCCCAGCAGAGCCTCGCAACAAGCCAGAAGACCCCCACTCCATGAGGGCCTCCATTTTCCACATCCAGACTTCTCTCTCGTCAGACCTCCACCCAGCAGACCAGCCTATCAGCGCCCGGCTCACGCAGCCACTTAGGCCGCGCGGTTCATCAATAAATGCTGGACTTAGAGATGCCTACAAGAGTATGCTACCTGCACGGCAGAGCCTGGCAAGCTACCCGTGTTGTATTTGATATATGCCAAATACCAGTAACAATTATAGACCTCATTCTGGAATGGATTGGGGCTCTTTATGTTCCTGGAGCAAGCAGATGCCTTGGGCTCTACTAGCATGAGACAGGACATATGGAGATGTTACTGGGGCCCACTCAAGCAAATCGATGATGAACGGGAAGACAGTGATACAGTGATTTATTTATTTATTTTTTTGCTTTTTTGGGTCACACCCGGCAATGCTCAGGGGTTTCTCCTGGCTCTGCACTCAGGAATTACTCCTGGCGGTGCTCAGGGGACCATGTGGGATGCCGGGGATCGAACCTGGGCCGTCATGAGCCGGCCGCGTGCAAGGCAAACGCCCTACCCGCTGGGCTATCGCTCCGGCCCCTCATTGTTGTTTTGATTTGCATCTCTCTGATGATTAGGAATGATGAACATTTTTTGGCCATTAGAATTACTTCCTTGTCAAAGTTTCTGTTCATTTCTTCTCCCCCATTTTTTGATGTGTTGGCTGTTTACTTCTTGTAAAAGAACAGAATCATTTTATTTTATTTTATTTTATTTTTTTGGGTCGCACCTGGCGATGCTCAGGGGTTACTCCTGGCTCTGTACTCAGGAATTACTCCTGGCGGTGCTCAGGGGACCATATGGGATGCCAGGGATCGAACCCGGCCGGCTTAGGCCGGCGCGCTGCAAGGCAAACGCCCTACCTGCTGGGCTATCGCTCCGGCCCCAACACAACAGAATCATTTTATGTTTGTCTTTTTCCTCCGTTTGGACTTTTGAGTGACACACAATAGTTCTTAGGGTTTACTCTGAGCTCTGCACTCAGAGATCACTCCTGGCAGGGCTCAGAAGACTGAATGTGATACCAGGAGTCAAACCCGTGTTGGCCCCATGAAAGACAAGTTCCTTACTCACTATCCTATTGCTCTGACCCAAAAAAATTGTTAGTGTTCATGAAAAGTTAAGTACTTTTAAATAAAAAATAGTACAGTGGGTCAGATGCTTGGTTTGCACATGACTGGTTCTATAGTTTGGACCACCACAGAGCTTTCTCTCTCTCTCTTCTCTCTCTCTCTCTCTCTCTCTCTCTCTCTCTCTCTCTCTCTCTTGCTTGCTCTCTCTCTCTGTCTCTCTGCTCTTTGGTCACACCTGGCCACACTCAGGGGTTATTCCTGGCTCTTCTCTCTTACTCCTGGCGGTGCTTGGGGATTATATGGGATGCTGGGGATTGAACCCTTGTCAGCAGTGTGCAAGGCAGATGCCTTACCTGCTGTGGTATTACTCCAGCCCCCCAGAGCTCTCTTTTAAATAAGGGAAGATAGAGTTGTACATATCTACATACTTGGCTTGTATTTTTGATCCCCAGCACCTCATGGTCCCCCCACCCCAGCATCACTGAGCTCCGCTGAGCCCTCCCTGCCCTGGAGCAACCCCCACAATAGTAGTAGTCAATAGTAGCCCTGGAGCACAGTTGGACTGGGTGTGCCAGCCCCCAAATAATCAGAACAAAAGACCAAAAGATTTAAGAAAAGCTTCTCTGTTTGCAAGTGATATAGGAGATTATAAAACATGTAAGCAAGTGCTGTTCTGAAGAGTTACATCCCTTGTCTGAAGAATAAGTTTTTTGCTTGTTGAGCCACATCCTCTGATACCCAGGGGACCATGTAGTGTGGGGAATTGAACCCTGACCTGCATGCATTTCAGTCCCTTAAGCTGTCTCCCCAGCCCAAAAATAAAACCGAAAACATTTTTTGAGAGGGCAGAGTTTACACCACACCTGACAGTGCTCAAGGACTGTGCCTGGCTCTGTGCTCAAGATATAGCTCAAGTACAGAGCTAGTAGAAGCTCCCAATCATTGCTGAGTGTTAACCCTCTCCCACTCCCTCAACAAAAAACTCTTAAGCATACAATTCTTAAGCATACAACATATGAGGTCAAGTTAAATAAACTCACATAAACACCCTGCAGGGCCAGAGAAATAGTATAGGAGCTACAGCACTTGCTTTGGACAAGGCAGACTTCGGTTTGATCCCCAGCACTGCATATGATCCCCTGAGCATCTCCAAGAGTAATCCCTGAGTGCAGAGACAGGAGAAAGCCCTGAGCACTGCCAGGTATGAGAATTAAAGAGATAAAGAGAGGCAAAAGGGAGGGAGGAAGGAAGGAAAGAAAAAAGGAAGGAAAGAAGGAAGGGAAAGAGAAATTGTTGCAGGACTCCTCTAAGAGCCTCTGCATCTGCTCTGGATTGCCTCCTGCAAATCACTTCATGGATAAGAGGGTAGTCTAAATGTGGCAGTTTATCTGACCATGTATTCTGTACTAGCTGGTATAAATATTCTCTCCTGCTACCACAATCATCGTGGGACTAGCTAGATCTTACCAGCATATTTGCCTGGCCACATTGGATCTCTAAGTAATTAGACCAGAGAGAAATGCTGTTTGCCTCCAAGCAAGTAAGTATGGCTCCGTGATAACTCAAAGGCAACTAAAATACAAAACCACCGTGAAGTAGACAAGACTTGTGAAGGCTTGGAGAAATATTTAACTGGCATTAGTATTAGTCTTTGGTACAGAGGCGTGCCATCTCAGAAACCCCCTTCTCTACCCTATAAAGGCATTTCCAGGCAGATCTTGGCTCAAAACATTAGCATATAATAGGGCTTAGGTGAGGTGCTGGGAGAAATTACCTAAGGGCATTTGACCCTTCCTGCTTCCCATAATAGTGGGAGGTCTGAGTTGCAGGGGTATAAGACCAGCCTGCTTCCTCTCTCTCTCTCTCTCTCTCTCTCTCTCTCTCTCTCTCTCTCTCTCTCTCTCTCTCTTCTCTCTCTCTCTCTCTCTCTCTCTCTCTCTTTTGGGCTCTCTTGGGGCTCGCACTCTTCTTGGGAGTCTTGTCTTTGTCTCCTTTTTACAGGGCCTTAACAAGTGGTGGCCGCCATCTTGGCCTACACATGGCTGGGGTTCTAGCAGGGAATCCTAAGCACCGGGTTTTTCCTATTGCTGACTTGTATGCCTGAGTCTGTGATAAGTAAAGCCTTTTAAAACTGCATCGGGGAGCCTGGTGGCCCTGCCCACGAGCTGCCCACGGGCCAGCATACAGGGCCTTCACGGATGGCTGGGGAGGCTGGCGCTCGGCTCGCGCCGGGCCTAGCTGACCATGGAACCCCGAGGAGGGCAGATGGGTTTTGGGAGTGGGCCCGTCGCCTCTGAGGGGTCCCAGAAGCAGCCGGATGAAACTTCGCCCATCACACTAGCCACCATTTTTGCTGTCCGGACCCTGCGAAACTGCCTCAGACCAGATCAACAGAGCAAAGCCAGTTCGAGCCCAGGTAGGCGGCTCCAAGAGGCGGGAATCACTGGGAAGTCGTCAGATGGAGGTGTGGTCATCCCTTCCCCCCTCCATCTTGTCGAGCCTGGTGGCCCCTGCCCACGAGCTGCCCACGGGCCAGCATACAGGGGCCTTCACGGATGGCTGGGGAGGCTGGCGCTCAGCTCGCGCCGGGCCTAGCTGACCATGGAACCCCGAGGAGGGCAGATGGGTTTTGGGAGTGGGCCTGTCGCCTCTGAGGGGTCCCGGGAAGCAGCCGGATGAAACTCGCCCATCACACTAGCCACCATTTTTGCTGTCCGACGCTGCGAAACTGCCTCAGACCAGATCAACAGAGCAAAGCCAGTTCGAGCCCAGGTAGGCGGCTCCAAGAGGTGGGAATCACTGGGAAGTTGTCAGATGGAGGCGTGGTCGTCCCTTCCCCCTCCATCTTGTCGAGCCTGGTGGCCCTGCCCACAAGCTGCCCACGGGCCAGCATACAGGGCCTTCACGGACGGCTGGGGAGGCTGGCGCTCGGCTCACGCCGGGCCTAGCTGACCATGGAACCCCGAGGAGGGCAGATGGGTTTTGGGAGTGGCCCGTCGCCTCTGAGGGGTCCCAGAAGCAGCCGGATGAGACTCGCCCATCACACTAGCCACCATTTTCGCTGTCCAGACACTGGGAAACTGCCTCACGACCAGATCAACAGAGCAAAACCAGTTCGAGGCCCAGGTCGGCGTGGCGTCAAGCGGCCGCGTGGGCCACTAAAATAGTGAAACAGTAATGTCTTTTAATGCACTGCATTCAACCAAGAGCAGGAAAGTTTGTTGGGAAGGAGATATAAAGAGGAAAGAAATGACATACAGAACCCGCCAAGTGGTTGAGGTGCGGGAGGCGCGGGAAGGGAGGTGGGGACATTGGTGATGGGAGATGGGTTTGGGCGGAGGGTGCGTGTTGGAACACTGTAGAACCAAAGCTCTACATGAACATCTTTCAGTTAAAAAAAAAAAGGTGGAATCTACCACAAACATGTGGGAATCAGTGGTTAGGTAAGACAGAGAAGGGAACAGTGTGCTAATATTTGTCAAAAATGATAATACCAGCCTAGAACTGAGCATTGAATATAGGAAAAAAAGATATACATGATGATCTCTGAATGTATGTATTGCAATCCACAATGTGTAAGAGAAGAGAGAAAGAGAGAGAGAGAAGAGATAAAGAACTTGCCATAGAGGCAGGCTAGGGGAGGGGGAGGGAAGTGGGGACATTGGTGGTGGGAAATGGGCACTGGTGGAGGAATGGGTGCTGGAACACTGTATGGCGGGACCCAAACATGAACATCTTTGTAATTGTATATCACATGGTGGTGTAATAAAATATTTAATAAATAAATAAATAAATAAATAAAATTAAAAAAAATAAAACTGCATCGTATTCCTGAGTCTTCATCCATTCCCGCCCGGCCGGAGGTAGAAGGGAACTTCGCTTCCCGGCATTGTCGGGACCATGGTGGCATTCCCCTACAAGAAATTACTATTTTTTGTTCAGTATATGAATAGAAAACATTGTAGAAATACTGTATAGGAATTACATTGGAAAAAGTCCAATCCAAGTTCTCCCTTCTTGGAAGTCATGGTGGGCAATAAGATGGTGTCTGCCAGCAGGGAGTCAAGCCACATACTCCATTTATAATGTTTTCCTGACACAAGATATGATCCTAAACCCAATGTGTCAGGAGTCTTGGGATCAGCAGGACTGTCTTCTCACTCTTCAGTGTCACAGCATTCTAAGGCAAGTAAAGCAGCAGGTTGGCTGATGCAGAAATGATCAAAACTAGCTCAGAAGTACAGAAGGAAACTGGTCTCTTAGAAAGAAATGGAATTTATCCAATGTGGAAGTCCAGAATAATCCTTCAGAATATGGCTGCCGTTTGTCATCAAACAAAAGAATGATCTTTACAATAAAGGGCTTCCAAAATGACAAAGAGACATTGTACTTAAACAATTTTAATAACTGTTATTTATGTATTTTTTAAAAAAAGCCCTGTCTTGGGGCTGAGAGACAGAACATTTGTCTTGCATTCAATTTACTCCAGTTCAGAGCCCAGTACCCAAGGAGACCCAGACCTCTGCCCCACTGGGTACAACCCTGGAGGCCCCAAGCATGCCAGCATGCCTGATTCCCTCCTTATGACTGCATCAAACCACCTGCTAGGTGGTCAGAATAGAATAAAGGGGCTGCCAAAGCACCACTTGGGAGACACATCCCCATATAATTGTTTCATCTTATCTTTTCCTAACAGATGTATAGAGGCCAAAGAAGGCAAATGCTATGAAGATGTCAGTGTAAACTCATAGATCTTTTGCAAGTTTTCTTCAGGGTATTAATGACTATACCCCACTTCAAGCCATCTAAATTTAATGCAGAAGACCCAAATGGTTCTCCAAGTCTTTACCTCAAAAGGCCAAATAGTCTTTTGGTAAGAGGTACTTATATTCTGTCTCGAGATAGACTAATTCCAGGTGATTTGTCTTATTGGCGAACATTTGTGTAAAAATATCACAGATGTGATTTTTTTTTCACATAAAAAAGGTTTTTTTTAAAAATGATGTTGAATTTTTTTTTTGGTATGTTTTGTTTAGTTTGGGGACCATACTCAGAGTACTCAGGGCTTACTCCTGGCTCTGGGCTCAGGGATTACTCTTGGTGGGCTCAGAGAACTTTACGCAGTGTCAGAGATGAAACTGATATAGACAGACATTCAGGGAAGGGCCCCACTGCAATACACTTCCTGGAAATAAAACTACTAGCCCTAAGGCTGTCCAGACTCACCTTGTGGTCCCAGAAATCAAGACCTGATAAAACCTTCATCAGTGACAGACCCTGAGGAGTCTGGATCAACCCTCTCTGCCCAGCCCCTGGATTTGATTAACCCTCAACAGCCCATCCTACAGAAGACACCAAAATATTCCAGGCCAAGGATAAAACCCAGATCTTAAAAGCAGTTTGAGGTCCGGAGCCATAGCACAGCTGGTAGGGCATTTGCAGTGCACGTAGCCAACCCGGGTTTGATCCCCGGTATCCCATTATGGGCCCCTGAGCACCATCAGGAGTAATTCCTGAGTGAAGAGCCAGGAGTAACCCCTGAGCATGGCTGGGTGTGACCAAAAATGAAAAAGCAGCTTGAGATTCTCTCTGCCTTTGGAGAAGCCCAGGTTCTCTCTAGAGTGTGTTATTCTCTCACCTTCTCTTCCTCCTTCCTTTCCTCTGAACCTCCAAATAACATATGTTTTACTTCACTGCTTGTCTATTCCTGACATTCTTTTCTGTGAAGAAGACAAAGAATTTTTAAACCCTGGGTAAGGCCTAGCATTGATTTTTCCTTTCTGCAAAGAGCAACACCTCACTGCAGCCTGAGTCCATGGCTCCCTGAGAAATCAGGTGGTGGGGATTAACTCCCATGCCGAGAAGACCAAATAGACTCCATGTGTGGCTTGACGGCCACCTTGTGGGGCTGGCGGGACTTGATGTCTGTGCCATGCAGGGCTCATTGCAGACTCTATCAGTCCCAGCCTTCCCAGTGGTCCCTGGGTGGCAGGGGCAGATTGCTCCCTCTTCTCTGCCTCCAATATCAAGACCAGTTTCAGTTGTGTGCAGAACAAGCACCTTTTCTGCTGTACTATTGTTCCAGTTATAATCTCAAGTCCTGAACTGGCATATACTGATTTACTAATTCAAATAATTGCCTACATTCTAAAGAAGCAATAACTAGGCATTTCTAGTTATGTTGTGCATATAGGTAACATAGGTACAATTACAATCTTGCAAGCAAGTACTACATTGGTTGCTTACATAGCACTTCATAAACTCTATGTCTAGTTTGGGCAGAAAGCATACCAGCATACTAAATGAATGAAAACAAAGAATCATCCAGAGATGCAAGTCTTGAGAAATAGTCTGGGAAGTTAAAACAGCTAGCACAGTCTTCTGAAGAAATTGAAAAGTAAACCAAAGAATCTGTCCTTGAAGGAATAAGGCCCCTCTAATGACCCTCATGCTAAGGATAAGTGTTTGCAAACATTCAAGCTTCAGAGAGGAAATGTAACAACATCATTAGGGTTGAAAGTTGCTGTTTTGTGTGGGGGGTGGTGGGGGGAGAAGGGGCGGGGGAATGGAACCATGCCTTGTCAGCATCTCATGCAGAAGATGGCTAACTCTAAACCTTCAGACTCTCTCCCCAACACTGGAGCTAAGAGTCTTGAGAGATGTGATGTTGTAGCTATTAGCCAGAGTTGAAAAGTGACGTGATTAGGACAAGCTACTTAAGGAACCAACTCCAACTATATACATTAGAAATCTAATTGGTTTTCTGCTGTAATTCATAGAGCTCCAATCCAGCAAAGTTGGAAACAGTACAGGGATTATTGGTGCTTGCCTGGCAAGTGGCTGATCCTCTTGGAATGCCCAGCACCACATGGCGTACCCCACATAGCCTGGAGAGATCCCTGGATATGAGCATAGCCCAAACATCCCCTACCCCCACGTAAACACCCCATTTAGCAAGGAGAAAGGAATTCTTTGGGGCTATGAACAGTGAGAGGGTTTTATTTTACCGAGGCACCAAGATTTACAAGACATACGATTTCCAGGTATGGACGCTTGCTACCTCACACCCACTACCAGAGTTTCATTGTCCCTGTATCATGGTCTCTAGGTTCCCTCTCACCCACTACACACACACACACACACACACACACACACACACACACACACACACACACACACACACCCGCCCTGTTAGGGGTTTCTCCTGGCTCTGCACTCAGGAATCACTCCTGGCGGTGCTCGGGAACCATATGGGATGCCGGGATCGAACCCGGCCGGCATGGGCCAGCCGCGCAAGGCAAAGCGCCCCTACCCGCTGGGCTATCGCTCCGGCCCCTTGGTGCTTTTTTTTAAAGCACACAAGTAAAAAAGTATTTAGTGGGAAGGGGGTTATTGCTTTATTTTTGCAAAGCTCTTTAGTGACTACCTTAATAGGTGATTTAAGTTTTAAGATTAAGTTTTTTCAGGAAGGAGTGATAGTATAGTGGGTAGGCCGAGCTTGTCTTATTTGCTGCTGACCTAGGCTCTATCAACATATTGTCCCCTGAGCCACACCAGGAGTGATCTCTGAGTACAGAATCAGAAATAAACCCCTTGACCACAGTTGGATGTGGCCCCCAAACAAAAAAAAAAAGCCATAAACAATAAAAAAAAATTCAGAATGAAGCCTTTTCCTAGATGCCTTTGTAATTAGTTAGCTGCCATTCTGATAAAGGTATATGAAGCCTCGTACAGTTATGCAGTTGGAAAAAGGCAATGTATTCTTTTAACTTTTACAGATAATAATGGATATTCTATTTTGGTGCCACCTCTAGGTTTAACAAATGATACTATTTTAAGAATTTGTTCAGGGTGTTGTATGCATGAAAACCTAGCACTAAAAATATTATGAATCATGGTATATCAAATAGTATTTTTTAAAACATTGTTTAGTGGCTAGAGATGTGTACAGGAGTTAATGTACTTGCCTTGCATGCAATTCAGACCTGTTTAGATTTCTGGTCCTGACACCTCACATTTTCCTCCAAGCACCACCAGTTCATAGCCCCAGATTATCACTGGTGTAGTCCAAACATGGAAAAAAAAGTAAAGTGGAATCTCATGCAATGTCATTAAATGTTTTATACTTTGTTATGATAAAATCTATTGGATTGACATTTTGAATGAATTTTATCCTAGGCATGCTTTAATTTATGTTAGTTTACATTAACATGAAAGCAGTCATTTATTTGATCATATGTACAGAATTATGTAAAATGCATAAGTGTTGATTTCTTATTGTGAAAGTTTTTTAAAAAAGAATATCACTATAAAATATAATCTCTGTGTTGTGAGGATCAACCCCAGCAAGCTGAGAGTAGATTTGAGATGTTTTGATGTGCGATGCTGACTTCTGGTCAAGGCAGGACATACATTGATTAGCTGCTCAATAGTTTTTTTTTTTTTATAGCAATGGGACTTTGGTGAGTTTCATATGGCTCAAACCTGTTTGTCAGCACTTTCTATCAATTATTGTGAAACTGAGATTTTATGCTTGATCCCAGTGAGGTCCCCTGTAGGAGAGAGAGAGAGAGAGAGAGAGAGAGAGAGAGAGAGAGAGAAAGAGAGAGAGAAAGAGAGAGAGAGAGAGAAGACAAAAAGTGCCTATTTCAGTGTACAGGCAGGCAGTTCTGGCTGAACTCCAGGGAGATGCCCTGATTTTCTGGTGCTCTGTATCCACAACAATGATTTTATAGTTGTCTTCTGCAGACAATCTACGGGAATCAATGAAAAACATGCTTTGGTGACCTGAGTATTTGAATGGAAGTGAGGAAGACTGTGGAAGAAGATTGTGTCTCATTGGCAACTATTTAAGCAGCCTGGCTGAGATATCAATGGTTATTGGTCATGCTGGTCTAAAGTCAAGGTAAAAATAGATGCTGAATATATAAACTTAGATCTTATAGAACATTGATAATAGTTCAAGCTGTATTGCTAGATAAGGAAAACTAAGTGGAATTAAACAAAGGAAAGAGAAAGGGAACTAAGTGTGATCTTAGAGACCAGTTAGTTTATTCCTTGTTCCTGGTGCCCAGCTACAGCTCAGCTGTGGAGGGACCAGATACCAAGCTTGAGAGTTAGGGATCTAGGCTGAGTAGTTGCAGCTACCACCTTCAACACTGACTTCAATTATCATACCAGAAAGAGAACAAAGCATGTATTGCTGCGGAAATCTGGAAACAACCAGATTTCAACAACAGATGATTGGATAAAGAAAGTATGGCACATACACACAATGAAATATTACTCTGCCTTAAGAATCAGGCTGGGGTGGGAGCAGGAGGAAAACTGGGGACATTGGTGATGGGAAATGTGCACTGGTGAAGCGATAGGTGTTGGAACTTTGTATGACTAAAATCCAATCAAGAACAACTTTGTAACTGTGAATGTCATGGTGATTCAATGAAAAAAAATTTTTTAAGAAAAAGATAAATTCCTGCAGTTTGCTGCCATATGATGGGATCTGGATAGTTTCATGCTGAGTGAAGTTAGCCAGAGGGGGGAGAGATGGACACAGAATTTCCTATCATGTGGGAATATAAAGAAACATAAACATAGTGATTAGAATACAAATGATTAGATACAATGGAAACAAAGAACATGAGAACTGTTATTTAGTAGGAAACATGCTACTTGGGTGGGTGGGGACTGGGAGACAGGACAGGGAGGGAGCAAGGACTATAGAAGAGGGAAGCATTCAAAACACTAGGAGTGGGTGGTGCTGAAAGGCGGTAAAATGTTAGGTATGAAACCCTATAAGGCATATGGGGAGAACTTTGTGGAGGGAAGTGGACACTGGTGAAGGGAGCAGTATTGGAACATTGTTTACCTAAAACCCAATCATGAATAACTGTAATTTCACTGTCACTAAGTATTTAAAAAATGGAAAATTGCTTTAAAAATACACATTACTCTTAATTTATTGATCTAAACTAGACATCCCAGGCTCCTTCTGCATGGAGGATGCAAAGATGGAAATATATGGCAAACATGTTAGATTATTTCGGGGTAGTCAAGCAATTTCATTGTCCATTCATTGTTATTTTTCTCTCAGTTAAACAGAGGCAAGGTTATTTGCTCTGAGTAAGGGTTGGAGTGTTCTTAAGGAAAACTAAGGTAGATGTTCTTCTAGAGGTTCAAGTAAATGTGACAAAGGAAAATGTGTTGTTGGATGCAGGCCTAGCAATGTGGCAACATTCGTCTCCATTATTCTTTACCTGCTCAGGTTATGATTCTGAGTAGGCAGATATTTGGTTTGGATCATTGTCTTCCCACATATGAAAGATGAATAGAGATACTCAGAGAACAAAGCACATGCTTTGCATGTGAAAAACCTGGTTCAATCCAGGTACCTTGTGGTCCCCGAAGCACTGCTAGTAGTGAGTCCCTGAGCACCAATGGAACAAAATTTGCCCAAGGAATAAAATAAAAATATAGCGACAGTAGTTAAAGTTATATATTAAGAAGTGGTGATAATGGTAGTCAAGATTGAAACATGTTAGTGAGTAACATATTATTCTAAGTAGTAAGTTTTTTTTATAAAATAAAGAAGTTTCCTAATGTTACTTTTTTTTTTTTTTTTGGAAGACATTTACTGGTAATTTAACTAACATTTCTTCTGTTTGGTTTTGTTTTTGTTTGGGGGCTACACCTGGTGGTGCTCAGGGGTTACTCCTGAAACTGTACTTAGAAATTACTCTTGTGGTGCTCAGGGGATCAAACCTGGGTCATTTATGTGCAAGGCAAGTGCCCTTTTCATTGTTCTATTTCTCCAGCCCCTTATTTTTCTCAGTGCTAGTCTGCTCTTCCTTGGAGAAACTGCATGTCTGGGCCCATCTTAAGTCACATGGTCCAATTGGGAGTTTTGTGGATAAACCTGTTAGCCAAGTTGGGGCAACCACAATTATTCACCTGCTAGCCAGAGTGATTAGTCCAGCAAAGGTGAGATGACTCAATCCAGAACTATAAAAGGGCATTATTGGGATATTTCTAACTGGACATTGGGGTGCAGATATTCTGTCTCACTAGAGGATGTTCTAACTCAATTGTTCACGGGCAACGCATTTCCTTGTGGAGAAGCAGATCTGAGGGAACAAGTCTGAGGAACAGGAGCGATAGTTCACTATCTCTCCTGCTCAGTGGACTGAGTATGTGCTTTGCATGTAGGAGCCAGGATTCAGTTCCCAACTTTGCATGATCACTTGAGCACCACACAAATAGTATTCCCCGAGCACCGCATGGTGTGGTCCCAAAACCAACCTCCCCCATCCCCCGCAAAAAAACCCAAAATGAAAGAACAAATTTGCTAGAAGAGGACAAGGAAGTTCTCTCGTATCTCACCCTCAACAGATCTATTTTACTCAGCTCTGCTTTTGTTTTATCTTTGCGGTTTGGGGGCCACACCCAGCAGTGCTCAGGACTTATTCCTGACCCAGAGCTCAGAGCCCATTCTTAGGGAGCTCAGGGGACCATATGGGGTTCTGGGGATCAAACATGGGTTGGCTGCAAGCCCAATGCCCTACCTGCTGCACTACACCCCCTGTCCTGCTCAGCACTGTGGCCACTGCTGCCTCGGCAAATCTCAGGTTCCAGCTCTATGGAATAACAAATCCCTTTTCCAACTTGACCTTCTTTGAACTTTATTACTTATAACTGTCAATGTAAGCAATATGGATGGCAAGTGCTTTTTACTTAGTGTAGATTTAATATTTTTCAGAGTAATGGTCATAATTCCCAGTATGTAGATTCCAATTATATGGAACCCTGGTGATCGCTAGATGCTTCCAGGTCTGCATCTGGCAATGTTAGAGGGACCATGTGGTGCAGAGGATCTAACTAGAGTCAGCTCATCCAAGGCACTATACTACTCTCTAGCAGCTGCTAAAATATTGGAAAGTAAACCCAACATATGATGCTCACTTGATCACTTGACATCCCGTTATTCATCGATTTGCTCGAGTGGGCGCCAGTAACATTTCCATTTGACTCTGTCATGTGCCATTGTAGCCCAATGGCATCTGGTTGCTTCAGGAATACGAAGAGCCTCAAACCATTCATTTAGGGTCATTATTATTATTTATTGTTTATTTTGATGATGCTCAGTATGCATATATTTTTGTTTTGTTTTGTCTAGGCCACACCCAGTAGTGTTCAGGATTTATTTCTGGCTATGAGTGCAGGGGTCACTTCTAGGAGACCATAAGGGGGTGCCGGGGATCAAACCAGGGCCTGCCATGTGCAAGGGAAATGCCCTACTCACTGTACTATAGCTCTAGCCCCTCAGGAAGCATTTTTTTAAAAAATAGCATTTTCTTGGGACTGGAGAGGGAGATAACAGTATGTACCAAAACCATGTCAATCTACTAAGAATGGGGGAAAGCAAGGAAAGGAAAGAATACTGATTTGGAAAAAGAGTTCAAGCCCAGGTAGGCAGCTCCCAGAAGCAGGAATCACCGGGAATTCGTCAGATGGAGCTGGGGTCGGCCCTTCCCCCTCCATTTTGTCTGAGCCCAGTGGCCCCGCCCAGGAGCTGCCCTGGGGCAACCAGCCATAGCATGCTGGGCCTCAGACACGGCTGGGGAAGCTGGAACTCAGCTCTACCCAGGCTCAGCTGACCATGGGGCCCCCAGGTGGACAGATGGGTTTTGGGAATGGGCCCATCACCCCTGGGGGTCCCGGAAGCAGCCAGATAGACTCGTCCACCACATTAGCCACCATATTCACTGTCTGGAAGCTGACCATGAGGCCCCTAAGTTGCGCGGCTGCAAGCAGCTGTACGGTCCATCAAACTAGTGGAAACAGTTATGTTCTTTAATGTACTGCATTCTACAATGTGTAAGAAAGGTAGGCGGGAGGGAGAGACAGAGAGGAGAGAAAAGATATACAGAACCCGCCAAGCAGTTGAGGTGTGGGAGGGGGGGAGGGTTGTGGGGAGCATTGATGATGGGAGATGGGTTCGGGTGGAGGGATGGGTGTTGGAACACTGTAGAACCAAAACTTCGACATGAGCATCTTGCAATTGTATGTCTAAAAGTGGTGTAATAGGGGCCAGAGCGATAGCCCAGTGGGTAGGGCGTTTGCCTTGCACGTGGCGGCCTATGCCGGCCGGGTTCAATCCCCGGCATCCCATATGGTCCCCCGAGCACCGCCAGGAGTAATTCCTGAGCACAGAGCCAGGAGTGAGCTTCGCCGGGTGTGACCCAAAAAGCAAAAAAATAAATACATAAATAAATAAATAAATAAAAGTTGTGTAATAAAATTTGAAGGGGGAAAAAAAGAATACTGAATTGATGGTGAAATGGGGTTGAATAAGGAGGGCCATGGCCCTTAGGGAGCAGTGGTATACAGTAACCTTGTACATCAGTACCATAAGCTTGAGCGCTATTACCCAATATACATTATGAAACAATAATATTATAGAGATGGAAGAGTCTGAATTGCTCCAACAAGTCTTATCTATCTATCTATCTATCTATCTATCTATCTATCTATCTATCTATCTATCTATCTATCTATCTATCTATCTATCTATCTATCTATCTATCTATCTATCTATCTATCTATCTATCTATCTATCTATCTATCTATCTATCTATCTATCTATCTATCTATCTATCCGTCTGTCTGTCTGTCTGTCTGTCTATCTATCTATCTATCTATTTAACAAATCATCAAGATGTTGGGGAAGTGGTTCAGTGTCAAAGCATATAAATTGCATGCTTGAGAGTTGGATTCAATCCTAAGCAATCCCACCACCACTGTCACCACCAAATCATTAAAATTGTAAGCTCACTGTGGGTCCAATTAATATTACTAGATGGGAAGGGGTGGGTAAACTTGGTTAAGGGGACTAATTTTATGTAAAGGATAGAATAGAATGTTTAGTGGTGAAGTTAATGTGAATTTTATACATATTTATTTTCAATAATGCACACTTGAAATTTATATGATACAATTATGCAATGTTACTGCACTAAAGCAATGACAACAATGAAAATAAATATAAAGCACAAGTTTTCATGTGTTTCCCATCAGGTGCTGGAGCTAGACCACATTGTTTCCTGGACATCTTGCAGACAGACCCCTTACTATAAACCTACTAAATTTAACACATAATTGTATTAACACATATATCCAATTTTAAGTATCTTTGTTTTTCCAGTTAAAATCTTTCCATTCCTGGAAATTCTATTCCTGCAAGTACCAGCCAATTCTTAGAGAATGCAAAGGCCTCAGCAGGCAGCAGTACTTTGCATTTCACATACAAACCAACATCTCTGGAATATGTACCCATATTGCTTCACATTCCACACCAATATTTCTTCCTCCCTAAATCATTCCAGGGCCTGTTACCAACTAGAGGTCACCATTACAGTCCAAAGACTTCCGAAATTATTCCAACAAACATATCCTGAATGATTTATTTGGCCTAACCTTCCTGCAGAAACCGTAATCAAGTAGTTTCGCTACTGCTTCTGCTGCTGAGCAGAACCTGCTTCCCCCTCTCTTGAGAAGGTGAATAACATAGATGTAAATAATACAATTTTTCCTTTCAAAGGTGTTGGCCTTTCCATCATGTTACTCAGTCATCTCCATAAACTAAAATCCCATGAGTACAAATAAGACAATGTGTTTGGAAAAAACTGTGATTTGATACTAGATAGACCTAAGTATTTTGATATTCTGATGTATGTGCTATGAAGTTGAGCTTGAAACCATGAGGTCTGGTTTCACTGCCTCTTGAGGGGAGAGATAAGTTGGCAGGGAGAGGAAGAACTTTATTAGCAACAAGCTGACAGGTTGACCAACTGTGGATTCATGTTCCAGAAAACCATTTTGTCTTGCTGGGTCATAGAAAGCAACTTTCATAGAAAAACATACAAATTATTTTCACAAAGTGACTATTTTGCAGATGGGTGGAAGTAACTTCTCTTGTCAGAGAGACAAAAGCTCTCTGACATATACTCTATTGTATCTGCAGGTGTAAAGGGTTTCTGGCTAAGGATTCAACTTTTTGCTTTATATTGTGTACAATAAATAGGCCTCAAGAAGAAGAGCAAGGTAAGTGAAACACTGCATTTTATTTCCTTTTTTAAAAAATATTTGTTGAGGTACTGTTGATGGTGGATTCATGCACACATTGTTCTACTCCTTTGGTTTGAGTTTTGTAATCCAAGGCCAACGGTTTGTCATTGTTCAATACCATTTCCTTGTTTATCTCTATACCTCAGGTGAATGATATGATTGCTATTTGCCCTTATCTGTATGACTTATTTTGCTTAACATAACATCCGGCAGTTACATTCATGTTGCAAGAGACTGTAAGATTTTATCTTTTCTTTATTTTTTTTTCCTTTTGGGTTACCTCTGGTGACATGCAGGGGTAATTACTTGCTCCACCCTCAGGAATTACTTCTGATAGTGCTTGGGGACCATATGAGATGCCAAGGATTGAACTCGGGTTGGCCGCATGCAAGGCAAACACCCTAATGGGCACAGGCTATCACTCCGGCAAGATTTCATCTTTTCAGTTTGCTTTCTTAGGCCACAATCTCTCAAGAATGCTCACCTCGCTTGCCTGTGTCTATGTCTCTTACTTGCGTGAGTTTTTGATCTTTCTTGACCCCTGTTTACTTTCTTGAACATTTATCTCTCCATGTCTCTTTTGGCATTTTTTCCACTCTGAAGAAGCCATGTTCTCTCTTAAACAAGTATTTTCTCTTTCTCGTGTATCTCTAAGTAAATTTTATTCAATACAACTATCTTGCTTCATAAAATAAAGACTATTTCTTCTTACAGGATGTTCCCATAACAGGCTATCTTCCTTGTGCTGCAGTGGACACATATGTGCCTGTCTTCTCACAGTAATGCTTCTGTGTTTTGGTGGTGGATACTTTGAAGTAGAATTGCTGACTCATATGGGAGTTCCATTCTCACCTGGCTATGGTAAGAGGCTGAGTCAGACAACATTCCTACCAACAATTAATGAGACTTTCTTTTTTTTAAATTTATTTTTTTAAAGTTTCATTACACCACTTTTAGATGTACAATTGCAAGATGCTCATGCTCGAATTTGTGTTCCAACACCCATCCCTCCACCCGAAGCCATCTCCCATTACCAATGTCCCCACCACCCTCACCCCCCCCCACCCCAACTACTTGGTGGGTTCTGTATATCTTTTCTCTCCTCTCTATCTCTCCCTCCTGCCTACCTTTCCTACACATCATAGATGCAGTACATTAAAGGACATAACTATTTCCACTAGTTTGATGGACCGTGTGGCCGCAAGAGGCCGCGTGACTTAGGGGCCTCATGGTCAGTGTCAGGACAGAGAAAATGGCAGCTAATGTGGTGGGTGAGTCTCATCTGGCTGCTTCGGGACCTCCCCGAGGTGATAGGCCAACATCCAAAACCCATCTGTCCTCCTGGGGACCCCATGGTCAGCTGAGCCAGGGGAGAACCAGGTTCCAGCTCCCCCAGCTGCGTGTGAGGCTCTGCATGCTATGACTGGTCGCCCCAGGGCAGCTCCTGGGTGGGGCTACCGGGCTCAGACAAAATGGAGAGGGGGAAAGGCGGCCCCCAACTCCATCTGGCGAATTCCTGGTGATTCCCACCTCTGGGAGCTGCCCACCTGGGCTTGAACTCATCTTGCTCTGTAATCTGGTCTTGAGGTCAGCGTCCCTCCTGGGGGGGTGGGGGGCTCTGATGTGCTGCAGCGTCCAGGCAGCGAAAATGGTGGCTAATGTGGTGGACGAGTCTCATCTGGCTGCTTCTGGGACCCCCAGAGGTGACGGGTCCATTCCCAAAACCCATCTGTCTTCCTGGGGCTTCATGGTCAGCTGAGCTAGGGAGAGCCGAGTTCCAGTTAATGAGAATTTCTTTCTCACCATATTCCCACCAATAGTATTTTTTTGCCCAGTCTTTTGTTTGTTTTATTTTTTTCAAATGTAGTCATGGTGAAGTTACAGTTAGTTTTGATTGTGTTTCAGGCATACAGTGCTCCAACACCAATCCCTTCACCAGTGTTTACTTCCCCTCCACCAATGTGCTACCCTCCTCATCTCCATCTGCCTCCCACCCAGCAGTGGGCTTAGTAGGGTTTCATACCTACACTTTCATACATTTCATACATGCACTTGCCCACCTTTTGGCACTGAGGTCTTCCCTACCCCTTGTCCACCTAGGCCTCCGCCCCTCCCTCATCCTCAGCTCCCTCAAGTGGCAAGTTTCTAACTGAATATCAACTCTCATGTTCTGTTTCCATTTTCTTTGGGTATTTGTTATTCCACCATTATATTTCTTTATATCCCACAAGTCAGGAATAAATCCACTTTTGCACTAATAGTAGCATATATAGGACCAGAGAGGCAGTACGGTGGTTAAGGCACTTGCCTTACTCATGGAGATCATGGTTCCACCCCTGCCTCTACATATGGTCCCCTGAATAATGCCAATAGTGACCCAAACCTTGCTTTCCTCCCCACCAAAAGACCTATACAACAAAAATGGTAAGACTTCGTTGAAAGAAAATAAAAAGAAGATGCAAAAACTGTAGAGAGATGTTATGCTTGTGGGCTAAAAAACAACAACAAAAAATCAATTCATTAAAGTTGATCTTACCCAAAGAATTCTCATCAAATCTCATGAAATTCTTCATGGCAACAGAAGAAATATTACTGAAATTACATATAGCAATAATGAAAAGATCCTGAAGAGCTAACGCAATTCTGAGGGGGGAAGAAAGAGATTTTATGTCCTCCAACTTCAAACTGTATTTCTTAAGTGGTCAGAACAAGTTACTTAGGCCAAAGTGCTAGTGTGAATGTTTCGCATGCCAGAGGCCCAGTTCCACTCCTAGCACTACACGGTTTCCTGATCATTGCCAGGACTGACCACAGAACACAGTGTATGGAGTAGCTTCTGGTTGAGTACTGCTGGGTGTGGTCTTGTGCTCAAAATGTCTACCTTCCACCTCAATCCCAACAAATCCATTCATCACTGGTTTTATCACTGACAAGGCTGGAAAAAGTCTTCTCACAGCAATATGTAGTTAAAATTATTAAAATTTGTGGAAAAAATGCAGTATGTACCAGCACACTATTGTCTTCAGAGCAGCACTGACATATTGCACTCTGCTACATTGCTCAGTAAGATGGTTAGTGGTAATAAGTTATTCCAGGACTGGCAGAAAATTTCTATGAACCAGCACTGCTCCATGAACTGGCAGTTGGAAAGTTGTAAAATTCCACTTTAAGCCAAATTTTCATACTCACAGTTCTCATAGCAGAGGGAAACTTAGGAAGCTTACATAATTTTATTGGCATTGCAGTCCCACTAAAATTATTGTCAGTCACCAATTTTTTTTGTTTTCTTAATTTTACATGTCTAATCCTCTAGAGCTTCTAAACTGCAATCGAATTTTATTAACTGCATGGTGTCTTTGAGAGGTCTCTATGATACCACAGACTTTCAAGGAGACTTTCTAGCCAGAAATTAACCAACTTATTTTATAGCCTTTTGGAGAGAGAGAGAGAGAGAGAGAGAGAGAGAGAGAGAGAGAGAGAGAGAGAGAGAGAGAGAGAGAGAGAGAGAAAGTCCAGGAGTGAAGGCACTTCCATGCATCTGGCCAACCCAGTTTCAATCCCTGGCACTGTATATGGTCTCCTGAGCACTGTCTGTGTGTCTCCAAAACAAACAAAGAAAAACAAAAAAGCCAAAACAAAAAAAGGTTTTTTTAATAAATTATAGAATATACTGAAAGTAAATCAAACCAATTAAGACATGTCATAAAACATGATACCTCCAATACCACATAGACGTGGAAAATTTGTTATCTCAGTGTTATCCAGCACATATATCATCTTCAGTCTCATAATTTTCCAGGAAATTACCTAGCTTAACATCAGAATTTAATTTCCTCAAACCCATTCGCTCATGACACCTTCAGCGGGCATCCAGGACTATAGAACTAATGCTATATCCTTTGCACAACACAATTCCTCCACAACCTGTCTTCTTCAATCTCCTCTCTCTCATCTCCATACCAGTTCCTCTCTTCCCCAGAAAACTGAACCAGATAAGCTGTTCCACATGGAAAGCATGGCTATTCATGGTTTTTATTCTATATTGGACTCCCCAAGACTTCAAAATGATGTGAGTCCATTTTATCTCTTTGTTTTTGATTCTTTTCCCTTTTTTAAACTTTATTAAAACACCGGTGTGTCTCGGTGTTTTAATAAAGTTTAAAAAAGGAAAAGAATTAAAAACAAAGAGATAAAATGGACTCTTACATCATTTTGAAGTCTTTGGGAGTCCAATATAGAATAAAAACCATGAATAGCCATGCTTCCATGTGGAACACCAAGCCTTTGATTCTGTGGAGACTGAAGCAGTCATCGAAGCCCTAGCCAAACAGGGTGTTCAAACCCAATACATCAAGATCCTTCATGAGCTGTATTACGGATTCACCACCAGGATCTCACCATTCTACAAAAGAAGTGATCATTAATGTGAAAAGATGGGTTTGACAAGGTGATACCATTTCACCAAAACTCTTCAGTGCCACCCTCGAGAACATCATGCAACAATTAGAATGGGAAGGACTGGGAGTGAAGATAGATGGTTGGCAACTACACCACCTCCGCTTCGCTGATGACATCGTTCTAATAACACCAAACATTAGCCAAGTGGCACAAATGCTGGCTGACTTCGACCGAGAATGTGGAAAGATAGGTCTACAGCTGAGTCTAAAGAAAACAATGTTCATGAAGAATGAACAAGTTCCTGAGGCCCCATTCACTCTCAATGGAACAAACATCTCTGAATGCAGCAGTTATGTGTACCTAGGTCCAGAAATCAACATGATGAACGACCTAAAACCTGAGCTGCACAGGAGGAAGAGAGCGGCATGGAATGCCTTCAAAGGCATCGAAGAAATAGCTAAAAAGGACAAAGAACCTCCGGCTCCGGGCACATATCTTTGACTCCACTGTTCTCCCTGCATTAACATACGCCCCAGAGACCTGGGCCCTACGAAAGCAGGATGAGAATGCTATTCGGGTCTCCCAGAGAGGAATCGAAAGAGCTATGCTTGGAACCAATCATGTTCTAGAAACTCAGAAAGTAAATTGAAGAAAAGAAGTCAGAAAACCTCGCACAACACAACCACAATCACCCTCTGGTCTAGACTCCACAGCTGGACACAACCTGGCCCAAGAGAGAAGCCCAATTCAAGCCCAGGCATGCGGGACTCAGCGAATATGCAAACCAGAGTTTCAGGGAGCCTGGACTGGGGCCACCTCCCCCACCCCAGCTCCCTCCACAAAGGTTTATCAGCCCTACCCAGAACTGCTGCTGGGGCTCTTAGCCAGACACCAGGTATTCAGGTGCAGGAGTCTCTGCCTGCCCTCCTTGTGCTAGACTGATGGGGTATCTTAGGGTGGGGACAGGTTTTTGTTCCTTGGTCTGTTCTCCACCAGGCTCCCAGAAGTTGGAAAACCTCAAGCAACACAACCCCAGTCATCCTCTGGTCTGGACTCCACAGCTGGACACAGTCCAATCCCCATGACATGCTGGCGCCTGTAAGATATCTCAAAACCTGGTATACCACAAATGTGTGGGGAGTCAGAGGCTAGATGAAACAGATAAGGGGGATGGAGCTATAGCACAGCGGGTAGGGTGTTTGCCTTGCACTCGGCCAACCCAGGTTCGATCCCTGGCATCCCATATGGTCCCCTGAGCACCGCCAGGAGCAATTCCCTAAGTGCAGAGCCAGGAGTAACCCCTGAGCATCACCAGGTGTGACCCAAAAAAGCAAAAAAAAAAAAGTCAGAGAAGGGAACAGTGTGCTGATAATCATTGAAAATGATGATACCATCCGAGAACTGAGCATTGAATATAGGCAAAAAGATACACATAATGACCTCTAAATGTATGTATTACAATCTACAATGTGTAAGAAAGGAAGCAAGAAGGGGAGAGAAAGATAGGAAGAGAGAGAGAGAGAGAGAGAGAGAGAGAGAGAGAGAGAGAATGAGAGAAAGGAGATAAAGAACCTGCCATGGAGGCAGACTGGGGAAGAGGGAGGGAAGTGGGGGCATTTGTGGTGGTAAATGGGCATGGGTGGAGGGATGAGTGCTGGAACACCGTAGAACCAAAATTCAAACATGAACATCTTGTAATTGTATATCTCACGGTGGTATAATAAAATATTTAAATAAATAAATAAATAAATTTCCCAGTAAGGTGAAGAAAAAAAGAACCCCACATCACTTCCTTTCTCCCATTTTCCCAGACAAGAAGCAATTCCTTTCTTTCTTATTTTCAGTATTGGAATGAGTGATGGAATTTGCAATGAGCCTGTCCTCCAGTAAGTGGTCACCTTATACTGCTGCTCATTGAGCAAGTCCTACACACAGGTTTCCAACAGAACCTGAAGACTTGATAGAAACCCGAGTTCTTGGTTCTTACACAGTCTCTGTGGAACCCCCTTTTTATACTTAAGACCCAGGTGTTTGCTGCCAAACAAACTTCCCAAGTGACTTTTACATACATCAAAGTTTGAAATGTGCTATCAGTTTAAAATCCCAATATCTATAAGAAGAAAACAGCCAACCCCATTAAAATATGGGGAGAAGAGATGAACAGAAACTTTGACAAAGAAGAAATTCAAATGGCCAAAAGGCATATGAAAAAATGCTCATCATCACTAATTATCAGAGAGATGCAAATCAAAACAACAATGAGATATCACCTCACACCACAGAGATTGGCCCATATCCAAAAGGGTAAAAGCAAGAAGTGCTGGCGTGGATGCAGGGAAAAGGGGACTCTCATACATTGTTGGTGGGAATGTCGACATGTACAACCTTTCTGGAAAACAATATGGACATTCCTCCAAAGACTAGAAATTGAGCTCCCCTTTGACCCAGCCATACCACTCCTGGGAATATACCCTGGGAAGCCAAAAACACACAATGGAAACACAATCTGCACTTTTATTTTCATAGCAGCACTATTCACAATAGCCAGAACCTGGAAACAACCAGTATGCCCAAGAACTGATGACTGGATAAAGAAACTAGTACATCTACACAATGGAATACTATGCAGATGTTAGGAAAAATGAAGTGATGAAATTTGCCTATAAATGAATGGCCATGGAAAGGATCATGAGTGAAATTAGTCAGAAGGAAAGAGAGATATAGAATGACTGCATTTATTTGCATGACATAAATATATATGTATATATATATATATATTATGACACCAAAATCCAGTGTCAGGTGAAACGTGGATCAGGAGGTCTTAACAAAAGTGGAAATTACCGCAAACATGTGGGAGTCAGAGGTTAGGTAAGACAGAGAAGGGAACATGTGTGAATAAATGTCGAAAGGGTTAATACCAACCTAGAACTGAGCATTAAATACAGGCAAAAAATGCAAAAAATGATGGCCTCTAAGTGTATGTAGTACAACCCACAACGTGTAAGAGAGAAGGAAAAGAGAGAGAGGGAGAGAGAAAAGAGATAAAGAGCCTGTCCTTTAGGCGGGCTGTGGGAGCAGGGAGGGAATTGGGGACATTGATGGTGGGAAATGGGCACTGGTGGAGGGCGGGGTGCTGGAACACTATGTGACTGAAACCTCTAAACATGAACAATGTAATTGTATATCTCGTGGTATAATAAAATATTTGATAAAAAATAATAAAATCCCAATATCTGCTTCTTAGTGTGGCTTTGTTTTGAATTTATTGGTTATCTACAAAGCAACTCTCGAGTTGGTTGAAACTGGTTTTATCATCATCATCACCATCATCATCTTCATCATCATTATCATCATTGTTCTGACTTTAAATTGGTGATGAGTCTAAGAAAACACTGTAGCCAGGGTGATAGTCTTCTGGTAAACTGTCCCACACTGGGACCAGTAGGTATTAAGAGGAATTGTGCCCAATCTAGATAACATTGAAATCATAGTAGAGTAATATTTCAGAAGTTAGTAATTCAGAGTTAAACTGACTCCTATAACTGCCACACCCTCATCAGTGTTTACACAAAAGAGAGATCTCATTAGCATTAAGGACATGTAAATAGCTTAAACTGAAAATAGATTAAACAGCAAAGATCCCAAGCTAGTTAAACCCCATCATCCAACAAAGGCCTACAGTGGCATCTTTAGAATAATAAACATTACACAGCATTTGTTTTAATAACAAACAGATGTTGCTAAAATTTTTTTAAGAGCATAACGCAGGAGACCTTAAGTCATGATGTCAGGCATGTAATTTATGCTCTTCTTCTTTACAAGAGTTAACTTCAAGAAGGATAAAATTCTACCTAAGCCAATATAGATAATGCCAAAAAAAGAGAGAAGACAAGGATATCTTCGAAGCACTTCTTGAAACCTTGTCAAGAGCTTCACATCATTAGATCAATCACTTGTCACTTGTCTTCCCTTGTTCATCAATTTGAGAACAGAGAGATAATACAGTGGTTAGGGCATTTTACATGCAAGAAGCAATCCCTGGAATCCCATAGGTTGCCAGAATCCTCCAGGAGTGACCCTCTAGTGCAAAGCCAGGATAATCCCTGAGTACTACAGGGTGTGGCCCCAATCCTACCCTCAATGCTTTTTTAAAGGTAAAATAAAGAGAAGAGATCACTTGTCACTTGTCTTCTTGTTGTTCATCAATTTGCTCGAGCAGGTGCCAGTAACGTCTCCATTTGTTGGGAATGGGGTCCATTATTGTTACTGTTTTTGGTGTATTGAATACACCACAGGTAGCTTGCCAGGTTCTGCCGTGGTTCTGGGTTCATCCCAGGGGACCCAGTCTTTTTCTATGTCAGACCATCAACCATCCAGGGCCCACAGGGCAGAGCCCTGGGCATAGGTAGGCCTGTCTCCTGTCTGCTACCTGCTGATGCAGCCAGGCACTGCAGCCACACCTGCAACACCTCGGGGGCAGGAAAGAGAAGAGATAAAAGGGAGATAACAGGGACACTGGACCAAAGCCCCTAGCACATTAGTGGTGTAGTGGTGTGGTGTCTGTATTTGTCTAAGCCCCAGAGCCTAAACACTTCAAGCAGGAGACCTGAACCACAGCAACCAAATTTACTTATTTCATTCATTCATTTATTTATCTATTTATCTATTTACTCATTTATCTATTTAGCTACTTATCTATTTGCTTTCTTTCTTTACGTTCTTTCTTTTCTTTTAAAATTTTTTTAACTTTATTTAAAAATTTATTTAATCATCAGAGAGATGCAAATCAAAACAATGGGATATCATCTCACACCACAGAGATTGGCATATATCCAAAAGAACAAGGACAACAAATGCTGGCGTGGATGCGAAGAGAAAGGGACTTTTATCCATTGTTGGTGGGAATGCAGTGTTGGATGACAGGCTTAGCTAGATTGGGAGCTTTGTTGTTTTATCCACTCACAGTTTGGATATTCCTCCAAGACTTAAGGAATATCCATATTGCAAAAATTGAGCTCCCATTTAACAATCCTGGGAATATACCCTGGGAAGTCCAAAACACACAGCAGCAACACCATCTGCACTTTATTTTCATAGGACACAACCAAAGTGCCCGAGAACTGATGCAAGAATCCGGCGTAGTTTCAAAATGCTTTACTTAACACAGGTTCAGGCATGCAAATCAGCAATAGGAAAACCCCAAACTTAGGGTTCCCAGCTGGGCCCCAACCACGTGTAGGCCAAGATGTCTCCAATCATGTGTTAAGGACCTGCAGAGAGGAGACAGTGAAATGGGGCCAGCAGAAAGGGGGAAAAGGAGAGAACGAGAGGAAGCAGGATAGTTTTATATCCCTGCCACCCAGACCTCCCACTCCTATGGAAAGTCATCAGGGTCAAATGCCCTCAGGTAATTTCTCCCAGGACCTCACCTAGGCCCTTTGAGATGTTAATGTTGCTGAGCCAAGATCTGCCTTGGAAATGCCTCTGCAGGGTCCAGAGGAGTTTCTGAGAAGAACTGTATCTCAGAATACAAAGGCATGTATCTGTACCAAAGAATACTCTATATATAACCAGTTAAATATTTCTCCAAGCCTTCACAAGAGTCTTGTTTTTTTACTTCATGGTTGTTCTGTATATTAGCTTTGACTTATCAGAGAGCCATACTTGCTTGCTTGGAGGCAAACAGCATTTCTCTCTGGTCTAATTACTTAGAGATGCAACGTGGTCAGGCAAATATACTGGTAAGATCTAGCTAGTCCCACGATGATTGTGGCAGCATGAGAGAATATTTATACCAGCCAGTATAGAATACATGGTCAGATAAATTGACCATGTATTTATCTCACATTCAAACTGACCTCCTCCTATCTACAAAGTGACCTACAGGAGGCAATCTCCAGGTCAGATGCAGAGGCTATCTTCCCATTCATCTCTCCAGGTCAGATGCAGAGGCTCTGGACAGGTGTACTGCACAAAATACTATGCAGCTGTTAGGAAAAATGAAGTCATGAAATTTTCCTATAAATGGATGGAAATGGAGAGGTTCATGCTGAGTGAAATTAGCCAGAAGGAAAAAGACAGATATAGAATGACTGCATTTATTTGCATGACATAAATATATATGTATAGGTACACACACATATATATACATATATATATATATATATATATATATAGAGAGAGAGAGAGAGAGAGAGAGAGACTCACAGACATGGGACAGAGCTGGTACCAGCTCTCCCTGTACCCAGCCACTCACGAGGCGCCCAGGAGGGATGGCGGGTTCTAGCCCTGGTCCGCCACCCCAGCAGAGCCTCACAACAAGCCAGACGACCCTCCCCCCCACTCCATGAGGGCTGCCATTTTCCACATCCAGACCTCCCTCTCTTCAGAACTCCATCCAGCAGACAAGTCTATCACAGTCTGGCTTGTGGAGGCCTCTTGTGGCCACGTGGTTCATCAATAAATGCATGCTGCCCGTGTCGTATTTGATATGCCAAATCAAATACGGGTGGACACAGGTACACCTGGCAGAGCAGAAACCAGCTTTCCCCGTTGAACCCCCTGCATTCCATGGACCACGAGAGCAACTTCCGACCCGAGTCCACCATCCCGATGGAGCCTCAGAGGAGCCCAGAGAAACCCCCACACCTTGCTGGGAGTGATCTTCACAATCCACACTCTGCAGCAGGTAAGATCTCCACCCAGCAGATTAATCCAGTCTCCAGACCTCAGATTAATCCAATCTCCAGCCTGGCTTGTCAGAAACCCAGCCTACAAGGACCCACCCCGCAGAGACCCGCCCTTCAGAGGAGAGTATTTCAAGCCCAGGAATGCTTGAGCCTAAGACACAGGTACACCCGGCAGAGCAGAAAATAGCTTTCCCTGGCCGCGCGATTTACCTCCAAATTACCATAAATATTCTACCCCACCCTCTGAGAGAGCCCCACAAAGTAATGAGAATATAGCGCCCACATGGCAGAGCCTGGCAAGCTGTCCGATGCGTGTTCGATATGCCAAATCCAGTAACAGAAATGTTTATTTTCCTGACCCGAAAAGAGCCCTTAATATGGCAGCAGTAAGAAAGGCAAACAACCAGTGTCTGATAAAATTTCATGGCCATCCTAGGCTGCCAAAACGAAGAAGGACTAAAATGACTGTCTGTACTTTCAATGCACATATGCTGGTATCGGAAGCATATATTGAGGATCTGATGTTGCAAGCGCAAAAGATCAAGTACGACATCATTGGTCTGACTGAGATGAGGAGGCGTCAGTTGCATCATGCTGCATTTGACACCGGAGAAGAATTGTTCCTTGGAACATGCGACCGAAAGAGGCATGGGTGGCGTTGGTGTCCTTGCCAACACGAACATGGCCGTAAACATTGATTCATTTGAATGCCTAACAAACCGAATAGGACGATTACACTTGAAGAGATGTGGCCCACTGCCAGCAATTTCTATCTTCATTGTCTACGCACCAACATCCACATACAAAGAAGATGAAATTGAGAAATTCTACATGGAATTGGAGGAGTTCTATAAAAAAGATCACACCTTCTACAAGATCATAGTCCGTGATTTTAATGCCAAGATAGGACCGAGAAGATCAGCTGAAGAACTCCAAATTGGGACCCATGGCCTAGAATAGAGCGAACAGGGTGAGAGACTATCTGAGTTCATCATGTCCACCAAGACCATTCATGGGAACTCACAGTTCCAGAAAGCTGAAGCAAAATGTTGGACATGGGAATCTCCTGGGCAGACAGTTCCACAATGAAATTGACCACATCATCTTCAATCGACGGTTTTGTCTGACCAATGTAGCTGTCGTCCCCAAATTCCAAATAGAATTGGACCACCATCTCCTTCGTGCAAAATTCTACTTCCCACAATGGGGAGAAAAGGCTGCAAAGTTTAAGAAGAGAACTCCCAGAACGACCACCAACTGGGAACTCTTTGGCACCATTGCAGCAACATGGGAAGATACCATCATTGGCGACATCGATGAAGAATACAACCGACTGGTTCAGCACCTCCATGATTGTGCGAAGAATGCCAAGAGAGAGAAAGACACAAAAGAACGCCTGTCTTCAGAAACTCTTGAGCTCATTCACCAACGTGGCAAGGCGCCGAGCCTCAGGAGACCAAATACTAATATCCAGGCTTGCTAAACGGTGCAGAGAAGTGATAAAAAGAAGACCTCAGAGACAGAATAGCAGAAATACTGGAAGATGCAGCAGAAGCAGGGAAAAGCATTCGCACTGCCCGCCTGTCCTTCGCCAACTATAAGACCAAGATGACTGCCCTCCGACGCCTGATGGATCTATCACATCTTCCAGAAAGGCAATGGAGAAGATTATCCAGGACTTCTACTCAAATCTCTTTGATAGCCACATCCA